>OZ007518.1:495548-576205 GCA_963931865.1 Axinella damicornis
CTTCAAGCGTGCTGCCAGACTCGGCAGCCACTTTGCAGAGAGACAGGTGAGGCAAGGTTGATAGCCATCAGGACTGTTGGGGGGTGCTGGAGGATGGTTGTACCAAGAGCAGCTGCTGTTCAATGGGCAGCTGAATTTGGAGCTAAGAGATCAGCCATGCGGTGTACCATCCCTTGATCCACCCCTTATTGACACAATCATTACTGACTACTGCAAACATCCAGAAGAGCATGTATAAAGTATTGTCGCCTATATTAAACCTCTTATAGTGTAATTCTCATGAGTTATGGGTATTCTCCGGGCTCCTTTAAATTTGCCCTCTATAGGTTGCATGTATATGGACCGTGTCACATGATACGATCATGACAGATCACTACTCCCTCTCTGACCACACCCACACTATACTCTCCTATGCACACACATCCACAGGTGGTGTGTATGAATCCGTATGCTGCACTGTGCAGTCACATGTTGTCTGAGGCCATCGACAAACTCAGGAGAGGAGAACAGACTTAGACGAACCCTTCGCTGTTGTAGTGAAGTCTTTTATGTATATATGGAAGTGGTCAATACCATTGTTCACAGCATAAAACAATCAATTAGAAATTGCATTATGCATAAACGATTAGAAAATGTAAACTTGGCCTTCATAATCATAGTCACTCACCTGCACAAAACCATCATCATCAATTACAATGCCTACGGGGTAACTGCTGAACTGACCAAAGGAGGTTACAAACTCTCCACTTGTCTTAAACACTGACACACACTTGTTCCCCACCTCACCCACATACACAAACTGATCATCAACACAGATGCCATGAGGAGAGCTCAGTTGTTTGGATTCACCTGTTTTGCTAATAGCATACAAAAATTGCCCGTTGCAGTTCAAGACTTGTACACGATGATTGTCACTATCTGACACATACAAATTTCCTGCTCTGTCCTGGGCGATGTCATTTGGCCTTGTCCTGGGCGATGTCATTTGGCCTGTTGAAATCCACCATCTCCACAACGAGGGCGACCAAAGCTATTTACATACTGTATGTCCCTATTCAGTATTTGAATTCTGTGGTTGGTACGATCACAAATGTAGAGTTTGTCGTTGATGATCTTGACTGAAGTGGGTGAGAAGAACTCGCCAGGTTGTGCACCTGCTCGTCCAACTACTTTCATGAGCTTGCCTTCCTTGCTGAACTTGAAAACGGAGTGACTTTCGACCGCTTGCAAGTGAGGAAAGGATGGGCGGGCCTGGAAACAAGGCTAATTGCTGTTTACCCTACCACACATGCACATGGACCCTCTCCCCCCCCCCTCCCCTCTCCCCACCTCTCCTCCCCTCCTCCCCTCCTCCCCTCCTCCCCTCCTCCCCCCCCCCCCCCCCGCCCCCCCCCCTCTCCAGGTGTATCGTCTCCGGGCGCACGTGGACCTGGCCCTGGCAGACCTTGACACAGCCGTCCAGCTGAGTAGGGGGTGTGGTCGGGCGGCAGAGCAGGCGTACACGCAGCGGGGCCTGGTGTGGAGGCTGAGGGGAGAGGACGAGAGAGTGCTGGAGGACTTCAAGAGTGCTGCCAGACTGGGCAGCCACTTCGCAGAGAGACAGGTGGGGCAGGTTGATAGCCATCAGGACTGTTGGGGGTGGGGCTGGAGGATGGTTGTACCAAGAGCAGCTGATGTTCGATCAGGCCTGTGTGTGTGTGTGTGTGTGTGTGTGTGTGGGGGGGGGGGGGGGGGGGGGGCTGGAGGATGGCTGTACCAAGGCCAGCTGATGTTCAGGCCTGTTGGGGGTGGGGCTTGGAGGATGGCTGTACCAAGGACAGCTGATGTCGCTGGAACTAAAAGGTCTGGGTCTCCAAGCCGTGCAGTGTACCATCCCTTGATCACCTAGCCTCATTCCCAGGCTCCTCCCCAGCTTTCTGTCGCATAATGTACACTATGTGTCAAAAGCTAGGGAGGAGCCTTGGAACGAGGCGATGATCCACCCCTTATTGACGCATTACCTACTACTGCAAACAGCTAACAGAGACAGAAGAGCATGTATAAAGTATTGCTGCCTAATATTAAACCTCCTATACTAATTCTTATTGGCTATGGGTATTCTCCAGCCCTCTATAGGTTGTATAGGGACCGTGTCACATGATATGATCATGCATGACATCACTATACTCCCTCTGATCCACCCACCACACTATACTCTCCTATGCAAACACATCTACAGGTGGTGTATGAATCCCTACTCTGCACTGTGCAGTCACATGTTGTCTGAGGCCATCGACAAACTCACGAGAGGGGAACAGACTTAGACGATCCTTCGCTGTTGTAGTGAAGTCATTTATGTATGGAAATGGTCAATACCATTGTTCACAGCACATGTATTAGTACAATGTATGTAAGATCTTTCATTGGAACAGCAAAACTAAATTTGTACAAAAGGAAATTGTAAACTAACTATGTTTAGAAAATGTAAACTTTGCCTTCGGATGCATAGTCACTCACATACACAAAACCATCATCATCAATTACAATGCCTGTAGGCCAGCTGAACTGACCAAAGGAGGTTACAAACTCTCCACTTGTCTTAAGCACGGACACACAATTGTTTCCATACTCACACACATACACAAACTGATCATCAACACAGATGCCATGAGGAGAGCTTAGTTGTTTGGAAGCACCTTTTTTGCTGATAGCATACAAAAATTGCCCGTTGCAGTTCAAGACTTGCACACGATCATTGTTACTATCAGACACATACAAATTTCCTGCTCTGTCCTGGGCAAGGTCAATCGGCCCTCTAAACTCACCATCTCCACTACCACAGCGGCCAAAGCTATTTACATACTGCATGTCCCTGTTCAGTATTTGAACTCTGTGGTTGCCACGCTCACAAATGTAGAGTTTGTCGTTGATGATCTTGACTGAAGTGGGTGAGGTGAACTCTCCAGGTTGTGCACCTGCTCGTCCAACTACTTTCATGAGCTTGCCTTCCTTGCTGAACTTGAAAATGGAGTAACCACTGCCGTCTGCGACGTAGATACTGTCGTCTTCATCCACAGCTACTCCAGTAGCACCTCTCAGCCTCTCACACTCAATTGTTTGTATCCTGTTCCCGTCTTTATCAAACACTACCACCTTCTTCCCATCCCACTCACCTACAACCAACTGCTGCTTGCTGTTGAACGCCATTTGCCATGGGTAATTCAGTCCTTCCACGACCCTGACTGGCTTGCCTAGCTGGGTGGGGTGGATCTTTGCAAACACTTGGAATGGACTGCCAGCAATTTGGATACCATTCACCTTAACAACCACCGTATGCCTTCCACGCACCTCTGGAGTGTAAGTGACCTCGTAAACTCCTCCCAATTTTGGTACAACTTTGGCATGAACAACAGAACCATTCACACTCGACTTCAGTTGTGCCTCAACTGTTTGCTTTACTTTGCAGAGTTGGCCATTTTGGTACACAGTACGGACAGTGAATTGGGCTGCCTTGCCAACTTCAGCGACTTTCACCCCAGGTCCCTCTGCTGTGCACTTTGTGGGATCCACTTGTAACAGCATTACAGCAGCATTCTTTTGACAGAGTTCAGAGATATCTTTAGCACAGGCCACTCTAACACCAATGTTCGCTACCTCAGCAGGTATGAGATCAATACGCTCGTGCTTTTCCTGCTGATCTCGGACTCGGTCTTGGATTTGTTGCTGCAGTAGCATGATCTCTTCGTCACTCGCATTATCAATGCTGCACTCTACAAACTCCACGAGACCTTGAATCTCACTGGTGGCTAGTGCAAACCCCTTCCTCTGCGCTCCCAGGCTGTCTAGCTTTTGCTGTTTCAATTCAGACGCCCTGTCTAGCAGTTGCTTCTCACGCTTGCGTAGGATTTCACGAAGTTGTTTGAACGACTCCTGAATTGTATCTCTAACAGCTGTATGCTGCTCAGAAATCTCCTTCTCAACTTTAGCTATCTCGCTGGTAGCAGCTGAGATGTTGGTTTGGATTCCTGCAAGTGGAGTTAAACTCTCTTTCAGTGTTTTCTTGCACTGAGGGGCGGACTTTTTCACGAATTCGGATTTGTGACCTGTGTGGTCGTATATGATACAATCTCTACAAATGAGGCAACTGCAATCGAAGCAGTAAATCTTCAACTGTTCATCGTGGTCCTGGCACATTGAGGGTGGGGCTTCCTTCAGTGGGATCTCCTTAGCCCCGCCCTCTTTCAGTTCCTGAAGGGTCACGACCTTGTGGCCAGCGAATACCTTCATCTTTCGGTGCGATCTAACGCAATCGTTGCAGATAAACTCTGTACATTGGCGGCAAAACGCTTCAGCTTTCGCTCCAGAGCACATTTCGCAAACAGCTTCCACCTTTCCCTGCGCTTTCTCCATTTTCGCGTGGAGTTCTTTCATCCGATTGACGAAAAACGCCGTGGGCAGTTGATCGGGGTCGTTTTGCGGCAACACGGTTCCCCTACGGCACTCGGGGCACGCGAAGGGGCGGTTGGGCCCGGCTCGGACGGCCAGTTGTCGGACGCACTCCTTGCAGTAGTAGTGGAGGCACGGGAGGATCTTGGGCTCGCGGAAGTGCTCTTGACAAACGGGGCAAGTGATCTCCTCCTCCAGCTCTTCCAACCCCTTCTCTACCACATCCGGAGCTTCCGCCATCGAACTTGTAGCTTGATAATATACTGAGGACGCAGGAACGACACTGGACGTGAGCTAACTTGTACCTCGCCTCTTAATTCCCTGATAAAGAATACGCCCACTTGTGCTAGTGTGCGCATGTGCAAAGCTTGGCGCTAACCTTCTAATTGAAGCTCACCTTCCCTCCTCAGCTCCGGGTTATTCTTCATGTACCAGTCCTGGGAATACATCATCATTACATCATACTGTATAATAGCATTACATCATAGTGTATAAGTGTCCACTGTCACCACTGTCACTGCTGTCACTAGTGTCACTACTGTCACTACTGTCACTGCTGTCACTAGTGTCACAAATGTCACTACTGTCACTGCTGTCACTACCGTCACCACTGTCACTACTGTCACTACTGTCACTACTGTCACCACTGTCACAACTGTCACTGCTGTCACTACTGTCACTACTGTCACTATTGTCACTGCTGTCACTACTGTCACTACTGTCACCACTATCACTACTGTCACCGATGTCACTACTGTCACCACTGTCACCACTGTCACTGCTGTCACTACTGTCACTACTGTCACTACTGTCACCACTGTCACCACTGTCACTACTGTCACCACTGTCACCACTGTCACTACTGTCACAGCTGTCACTGCTGTCACTAGTGTCACAAATGTCACCGGTCACCGATGTCACCACTGTCACCACTGTCACTGCTGTCACTACTGTCACCACTGTCACTACTTTCACCACTGTCACCGCTGTCACTACTGTCACTACTGTCACCACTGTCACCACTGTCACTACTGTCACCACTGTCACTGCTGTCACTACTGTCACCACTGTCACAACTGTCACCCACTGTCACTGCTGTCACTACTGTCACTACTGTCACCACTGTCACCACTGTCACTACTGTCACCACTGTCACTACTGTCACCACTGTCACAACTGTCACCCACTGTCACCACTGTCACTACTGTCACCACTGTCACTACCGTCACTACTGTCACCACTGTCACAACTGTCACAACCGTCACCCACTGTCACTGCTTTCACTACTGTCACCACTGTCACCACTGTCACTACTGTCACCACTGTCACTACTGTCACCACTGTCACAACGGTCACCCCCTGTCACCACTGTCACCGCTGTCACTACTGTCACTACTGTCACCACTGTCACTTAGCCTCGTTCCCAGGCCCGCGCGCCGTTTCGGTTGCACGAAAGAACGCGGAGGGCCTGGTATGTTTCCTCACGTGCGTGACGCTGAGGGTAGAAAGGTGGTAGAAAGGACTTAATTGAGCGTAGGCGTACACGACCACAACCTAGCAACCGGCAGCTACCTGCCCACGCGCGCATATAATTATGTGATCTCCAGCTAGCTCTAGCGCGTGGTGAATATGTCAACATAATTATTCTTCGATGTATTTTATACTCGAAGCTCATCGTCTACGACCTACCCCTGGACGCCATGAAAGGCATTGTTGAGAACGACGGCCAGTAAGCTACTCCGACTCGGGACTGTAGCTGCTACAAACGGCTGAATCCGGCTGCCAGGTGAGTCCATCATCTCATGCATCTTCAGCTTTAAGCTGACTAGTTTATCAGGCTAGCCATTCAAGCCGTCTATGTCTATATACATTCGGCAAGTATCGTATAGCCTCGTTTCAGGCGCTAGGCTCGCTCCGAAAAGGCTGCGTGGCAGCGTGGGTGGGAAAGAGCTAGGCTATAAGCGCATGCATGAGACGATGCAGTGCACTAGTACTAGTATACTATCATGCAGCTGATCGTTTTCCAACAAATAGTAGTTCTTGAGATACAGATTGGTGAATGCATAGTACCAACAACACAACAACAACAGTGCATCATGGAAGAACAGAAGACATGGTTACAAAAGCGATACTTGAACAGAGAATTTGCACACTGGAACAGTTGGCTGCACGTGTTACTGCCGAGTCACTTGACCATCAGATTGTAAGTGTGCTGCAACGTGGCCGGCAAGTAGTGGATGGACCAGACACCCGTGAACATTTTGAAGAATTCTCCATTGACACCGTGAGCAGGGAGTTACAATGAAATGCTCCGGATGTCTACCAACTCCTGATGACCCTTGGAAAGACGGACCGCAACCGCACTTCAGAGGATAACAGCACCAATGTTGAGCAGCTGCGCACAATCATGTAGATCTGTACCCTTTTGAAGGCACGATCTGTGAGGGTGAAGGGGGTACAACTGCTGTTAGGCCTCATGCTTATAGCACGAGCAACAAATCAGCAGGTAACACCCCACCCAAATTATTACTTTAACACAGCACTATAATACCAGTACATTTGTAGCCTCATTCCCAGGCCTGCGCGCCGCATTTGGTTCCACTAAAGAACGTACTGCAAGCGACGAAAATCTGGGTGGGGGCCTGGGAACGAGGCTAGTACATTTATACATGTACATGGTTATACAGGTTTTGACAGTCCTCAACCATGCTGGTGTTTGCCTATCTTACACGACCACCTGTAAGACAGCTTACAGCTGATGCAAACTACTTGCAAGCAGTACGACAAGGGCACTGGCAGTGGGTGTATGATAATCTTAACATACATCAAGCAGTCCGCCATGAACGTGAAGGTAAGGTACAAGTATGTAAGTAGGTTTTATGATGAAATAATATGTTTTTGTAGACCGTCATTCGTCTATGCTGAACATCACTTCTCGTCTCGCGGTGAATATTTTCCAGAATGGGAAATAGACTGGTCGGATACTCAACCACAGTGTAGCCGACAGTCCCTCACCATAAGCAACTTCCTTCCCAGTGAAGATGATTCACGACAACTGAAGGAAAGGGCCATGCATTACACAATGCAATTTCTGGTTAGTGAGTTTACAGCACTGGCCGGTCTGAAGGCTCATGTCCCTTCTCAGAAGCCCCTTCATCCAGCCGAGAAGTCACAAATCATCCCAATGAGCATCTTGTTCAAGAATGAAATCTACAAGACTGCGACGTTGGAAATCCTCACTCAGTATCTAGAAGATGCCCAGCTAAGTGGAGCTCCATCAGGTGATTAATACAAAAAAGAATGCAATCTCTATGCTAAACAGGTTTCTTATGACCTCAAAGTAATTTCGTGTAAATTGAACAAGATGTCTGGAATGTATACAACACAACACTTTTGTCATGTCGCTGTTGCCAGTGACATAATTATTGATATCGTGAACCCTAGTGACTGTCAGACTACTCCACTATAGCTCACCTCTCGTACATACTCAGCCGTCCCTCACGTTCGTTACTCACGGGTCTGTGCTCCAGCACGAATCTTGCCGTGTAGGGTGGACTGGAGACTCATCCGAGTGCCAGCCATCATATAATGAAGTGCTACTAAGGGCCTCAGACTGTCTCGCGCCTCTGGATATCGTAGAAATTGGCGCTGGTCGGCTTCGTCCGCGAACGATAGACTGACCGCTGAACTGCCTTCCCGCGGACTGGTGGGAATAGTTCAATACTTGGGGCGTGGGCGAGACAACGTTTGCGGTTTCTTCCGCCCACGTTCATGTCAGGATGACGTTTAGTGACGTCAGTCACGTGAGGAAACATACCAGGCTCTCCCCGCTTTTCCGTACTGCAAGCGACGAAAAGCTGGGCGGGGCCTGGGAACGAGGCTAACTGTCACTACTGTCACCACTGTCACCACTGTCACTACTGTCACCACTGTCACTGCTGTCACTACTGTCACTACTGTCACCACTGTCACCACTGTCACTACTGTCACCACTGTCACTACTGTCACTACTGTCACCACTGTCACAACCGTCACCCACTGTCACCACTGTCACTACTGTCACCACTGTCACTGCTGTCACCACTGTCACCACTGTCACTACTGTCACCACTCACCACTGTCACTACTGTCACCACTGTCACCACTGTCACTACTGTCACTGCTGTCACAGCTGTCACTGCTGTCACTAGTGTCACAAATGTCACCGCGGTCACCGATGTCACCACTGTCACCACTGTCACTGCTGTCACTACTGTCACTACTGTCACCACTGTCACTACTGTCACCACTGTCACCACTGTCACCGCTGTCACTACTGTCACTACTGTCACCACTGTCACCACTGTCACTACTGTCACTGCTGTCACTGCTGTCACTACTGTCACCACTGTCACAACTGTCACCCACTGTCACTGCTGTCACTACTGTCACTACTGTCACCACTGTCACCACTGTCACCACTGTCACTACTGTCACCACTGTCACTACTGTCACTACTGTCACCACTCACCACTGTCACTACTGTCACCACTGTCACCACTGTCACTACTGTCACTGCTGTCACAGCTGTCACTGCTGTCACTAGTGTCACAAATGTCACCGCGGTCACCGATGTCACCACTGTCACCACTGTCACTGCTGTCACTACTGTCACTACTGTCACCACTGTCACTACTGTCACCACTGTCACCACTGTCACTGCTGTCACTACTGTCACTACTGTCACCACTGTCACCACTGTCACCACTGTCACTACTGTCACTGCTGTCACTGCTGTCACTACTGTCACCACTGTCACAACTGTCACCCACTGCCACTGCTGTCACTACTGTCACCACTGTCACCACTGTCACCACTGTCACCACTGTCACCACTGTCACCACTGTCACCACTGTCACCACTGTCACTACTGTCACTACTGTCACAACTGTCACCCACTGTCACCGCTGTCACTACTGTCACTACTGTCACCCACTGTCACCGCTGTCACTACTGTCACCACTGTCACCACTGTCACCACTGTCACTACTGTCACCACTGTCACCACTGTCACCGCTGTCACTGCTGTCACCACTGTCACCACTGTCACTACTGTCACCACGGTCACTGCTGTCACCCACTGTCACCACTGTCACCACTGTCACCACTGTCACCACTCTCACTACTGTCACCACTGTCACCACTGTCACCACTGTCACTACTGTCACCACTGTCACTGCTGTCACTGCTGTCACCACTGTTCACAACTGTAGAACTCAGTGATACATTAGAAGATAAACTGCCAATCGCCACTAAGTCAAATCAAGAAATCCAACAATTTCTCATGGAGCACGAAAAATGTGTAAATGTCTTCAAGGCTCTTTGTCTTGCTCATATCAGAGCTCAATGGACTTAACTTCACCACTAACACCACGCATTACATTCCTTTCTTGTTTATGTAATCTTGAGGACATAGCTAGCAGTAGGTTTCACTCATATTTGCAACATTTGTTTATCGTAGTACAGTATTGTAGTGTACGGTTGACCTTCTACTAATAAGTTTTCAAATTCAAAAAACATCATTACAGCACTTCTGCAGTGCATGCATTGTATTACACAACTTAAATCCGTGACATTCCCTTATTCCCCCATTCTGATTTGTTGTTTAGATGGCATTTGTTAGTTCCCTTCGCTTCTGTTAATTGTGCATGAACTGTTCTTGATGATGTAAGGAACAGCTAGCTATACATTATATACAGTACAGTGCTAAATGGTGATGTAACCATAGACTCTAATATCTATGTTGTAACCATTCTACTGCCTAGCTGTCCACCCCTGCAAACCATGAGTGACAGTGGAGACAGTAGTGACACTATAGTGACAGTGGAGACAGTGGTGACAGTAGTGACAGTGGTGACAATTGTGACAGTGGTGACAGCAGTGACAGTGGAGACAGTTGTGACAGTGGAGACAGTGGTGACAGTGGGTGACAGTAGTGACAGTAGTGACAGTGGTGACAGTAGTGACAGTTGTGACAGTGGTGACAGTAGTGACAGTAGTGACAGCGGTGACAGTGGTGACAGTGGTGACAGTAGTGACAGTGGTGACAGTAGTGACAGTGGTGACATTTGTGACTTGGTGACAGTGGAGACAGTGGTGACAGTAGTGACAGTAGTGACAGCAGTGACAGTGGAGACAGTGGTGACAGTGGAGACAGTGGAGACAGTGGTGACAGTAGTGACAGCGGTGACAGTAGTGACAGTGGTGACAGTGGTGACAGTGGTGACAGTAGTGACAGTGGTGACATTTGTGACAGTAGTGACAGTAGTGACAGCAGTGACAGTGGGTGACAGTTGTGACAGTGCATGGTGACAGTGGTGACAGTAGTGACAGTGGTGACAGTAGTGACAGCAGTGACAGTGGGTGACAGTGGTGACAGTGGTGACAGTAGTGACAGTGGTGACAGTAGTGACAGCAGTGACAGTGGGTGACAGTGGTGACAGTGGTGACAGTGGTGACAGTAGTGACAGCAGTGACAGCGGTGACAGTAGTGACAGTAGTGACAGCAGTGACAGTGGGTGACAGTTGTGACAGTGGTGACAGTAGTGACAGCAGTGACAGTAGTGACAGTAGTGACAGTGGAGACAGTGGTGACAGTGGAGACAGTGGTGACAGTGGAGACAGTGGTGACAGTGGAGACAGTGGTGACAGTAGTGACAGCGGTGACAGTAATGACAGTGATGACAGTGGTGACAGTATTGACAGTAGTGACAGTAGTGACAGCAGTGACAGTGTGTGACAGTTGTGACAGTGGTGACAGTGGTGACAGTAGTGACAGTGGTGACAGTAGTGACAGCAGTGACAGTGGGTGACAGTGGTGACAGTGGTGACAGTAGTGACAGTAGTGACAGTAGTGACAGCAGTGACAGTGGTGACAGTGGTGACAGTAGTGACAGTGGTGACAGTAGTGACAGCAGTGACAGTGGGTGACAGTTGTGACAGTGGTGACAGTGGTGACAGTAGTGACAGTGGTGACAGTAGTGACAGTGGGTGACAGTTGTGACAGTGGTGACAGTGGTGACAGTAGTGACAGTGGTGACAGTGGTGACAGTGGTGACAGTAGTGACAGTAGTGACAGCAGTGACAGTGGTGACAGTGGTGACAGTAGTGACAGTGGTGACAGTAGTGACAGCGGTGACAGTGGTGACAGCAGTGACAGTGGTGACATTTGTGACACTAGTGACAGCAGTGACAGCAGCGACAGCAGTGACAGTAGTGACAGTGGTGACAGTGGACACTATTATACACTATGATGTAATGCTATTATACAGTATGATGGAATGATGATGTATTCCCAGGACTGGTACATGAAGAATCACCCTCAGCTCCTGCCTGGATATGGCCGAACAAGGAGAGGAGCGGGATGTATCAGTGCAAGAAGGTGCGGGATCACCACTTCGAGGTACTTGTGGTAGCTGGATTTCGGTTAGTGTACGTGTAGAGTAGCACAAGTCAAAATGTTTGCGTCCGAATTTTGTGTCAATAAATCACGCAGAGCCCGGCAGCCATGAAGGTACACCTGGTGAGGAGGCAGGGAGAAGGAGGAGGAAATGCCAGGAACTCAGAACCTGTCTTCTGTGAGTTTGGGTTGCTGGAGGGTGGTTTTTAAGTGGGCTGTTTTTCACACGTCGATATTGAAGTCCAGGAACGTGTAGTCTGGTTCCTTGATCCGTGAGGAAGGGTTTGGCAAATGACCTACCCTTCAGCATAGCCAACCCCTGCATTTCGGTGCGAGCGTTGATGAGTGTAAGAGCACAATAACTTGTAGGTGTGACTGATGAATAGCATTGTATGCATGTACATCTGTATAGTGTGTAATCAGTCGATCAGGGCAGGCCATTAACCATTGCCAACACCACCTCACATGTGATTAATCACACTTACTGAAATTCCACCGTTATGCAAGGAGTCGTCATTTGCCCAGTGGTCTGGGAACCAGATTAAGGAACAGACTGTTCTGTTCCATTCCACGGAGCATGATGATGGGGGACGTAGGATTCAGTCTGCCTGCGTTAGTCGGATTGATGCTTGGAACACATGGAGTGGGTTGTTCATGAGGCTGTCTACTGTGGGGTGTGAGAGTAGCCTCTATTTTCTGACCTCTAAAGGGCTCACCAAATGTCAGGTGTAGCATCTCCAGATCTTAGCTGTGGTTCTGTCCCATTCCGTGTGTCAGGATCTGGAGGAGTGGTACCAGGATGTGGAATCAAGACTACTGCTCATTCCTGATACCAGCGACAAGCTCAAGTACCAACCAACATGCACGGCCATTCAGCAACTCCAGGTGCACAGATTACATCCTTCAGTTGGTGATCACTGTCCATAGTGGTATCTCACTGGGAAATCATATCCTGTTGCTATGACAATGAGATCTACCCTACCTCGCAGGAGCTCATCCAGGAGGTGGCTGACCGCCTGATTGCAGTGCAGTCGGATGTTACGTCTGGGAAAGAGTCCTCGCTCAACCTCCGTGCCCTGCTGAACTCTGGCTGGGAGGCAGGAGCGTCTGTTTGAGGCTCTGGTGCAGTTTCACCAGCTGGATGTGGTACAACTAGAGGACATCCTTGGGAGTGCGGAGCGTGAGGTGGTGGCTCCCCTCAATGGTCGCATACAGAAGCGAAAACACGTTCAGCAACAAGGTGGGGCCCAGTCTAGCTAGCTTGTCATGGCAACTGGTGTGGCCATCAGTCACAGTACAGTACTACTGATACCTACACATAGTGTACGTGCTTGAGTCACTGAGTAAACCAATCAGACGTCAGTGAGTGAGGACTGATTCCATGAACAGGTTGCCTATTGAGTTGCCCAAGGTGCCATCGAAAGCTATGAAGATCTTGACTATTGCGACTGTTAGCCAATGTCCAAGGAAGTACGGCAAGTCATGCCCCCCCCCCCCCCCCCCCCTCCCCATGATTGATTTCTAAATGCATTGCTTATCTATCTATCTATTTATCTGCCTGTCTATCAATTTTGTCTGTCTTGGACTCTGTCTGTCTGTGTATCTGTCTCTGTCTATCTGTCTGTGTATCTATGTACATGTACATTGTATGTATCTCTCTCCCTGTCCTAGACGACCTGTGGTGTGTATATTATCTTTGCCTCTGCCTGTTCCTCCTCTAGCTGGGTGAGGTGGAGGGTGGTGAGGCTGATGGGGGGGGGGGGACCCTGCCGCAATACAGAGGGCAAAGGAGCTGGAGGTACAAGCTGTGCGGGCAGCAGAGGAGGGAAGCTTGGGAGATGCCTTGGAGCTGCTACACAGGGCTGTCACCGAGGCACCAGACTACGCCTCTCCCTACAACAACAGAGCACAGGTACCATCACGAGTTCATGAACTCTTGGTACAGTCATGTGTACCAACACCGAGTGGCTGAGTGGAGGTGTCAGAGTGCATGTTGTAATCCCCATACTCGGAGGGCAGAGTAGGTACAGGGATATTGGAGTGTGGGTGTGAATTGGAGCATGGGTGTGACTGTGTGGCCAAGTGGTTAAAGCACTCATCTGTGGTGTGAGAGACCGCAGGTTTGAGTCCCACCATGCAGCGCTTGCTGCACCTAGGAAGGGTTTTTTCTCCAGGTTTTCATTCCCCGTCAAATACATGCTTGCTGTCCACTCCTGCCTATCTGGGAAAACTTTCATATAGAAAAAGCACAAGGGCTGCCTTCCCCACTTGGTGTGAAGCCTGCTGACGGTGACCCACTAACGGGGGTCAAATGTTAGTGAGGAGGGGAACTAGCGGTGTGTATACATGCAATTCTTCTTGTCTTCATGCTACAAGCTGTTTCACTACCTCAACAGAAATTGAGCATCCCATGGAGTGTTGGCCCCGCCCGGTTTTTCGTCGCTTGCAAGCAATGGAAAGCTGGGCAGGCCTGGGAACAAGACTAACTGCTGTTAACCCTCCCACACTCGTACATGGACCCCCTTCCCCCCCCCCCCCCCCCCCCCCCTCCAGGTGTATCATCTCCGGGTGCAGGTGGACCTGGACCTGGCCCTGGCAGACCTGGACACAGCCGTCCGGCTGAGTAGGGGATGTGGTTGGGCGGCAGAGCAGGCGTACACGCAGCGGGGCCTGATGTGGAGGCTGAGGGGAGAGGATGAGAGAGCGTTGGAGGACTTCAAGAGTGCAGCCAAACTGGGCGGCCACTTCGCAGAGAGACAGGTGAGGCAGTGATCAGGCCTGTTGGGTGTGGGGCTGGAGGAGGCTGTACCAAGGACTCAAGGGCAGCTGATGTTCACTGGGCAGGGTAAACTTGTGCAGTGCACAGTTGCCAACTGTTGCAGAACACCCCACGGATCCTGCTTCGTCCCGGATTAACAATAGGCTTATTCTCATTCCCAGTCTGAGTCTGGTTGCAGTCTGAGAATGGAAATCAGTGATGTATTGATAAGGAGATTTGCCGATATTCCAATAACTGATAATTGCTAGTGGTTGATGGCTGATACTGATAACTGATCCAATTACATGTTATATGGTAGGTGCATGCAGGTATTATGAGCTGGTACCAATTATGGGTTTCGTACTTCACTAGAATTTATAGACATCGTCACTTTGCCTGAACATTGTCAAATCTATCCTCATTCGTTTGAATGGTGCAAAACATTTGGTATTCATGATTTGGCAAGGAAATTTATGTAGTTTCTGATTGTCCTAATAAAAAATGCACTGCCAGAACACCAACAGGTATGTTTGCATGGAAATGGTTCCAGTATAATCTTTTGTGCTGGTAGGGTGTAGCTACATTTGTACCTGGCCAAATGATGATTACATATAGCAAAACCGAGGTGACTCATAATACCTACAGTGTCTCATAATTGCCTCACTAATGATGTGATAAAAATGCAGCTAAACTGCAGTACATCAACAACACTGAAACTTACCATGGATTGTTAGTACAGTGTATTATCTTGTTAAATCTATACCACAGTACAATCACGTCCTGTTGATAGCTTGTTGGTTAATTGAAATGGTCACCTGTAGCTACCTTCTACATCATCGGCTTGTTCGTGCTTCAAATATTGATGAAAGCACGTGTACTATACATACATCATGCATGCCACAGTACCAGCCTACTACACACATAGTCCCCACCCACCAAGAAAAATTGAACAACATTGGTCACTGTATGAGGTAATTCTGCCGGTACTGATTATAAACCGATACTCTAATATCGGTGCTGATACCGATGTTCAAGCACTGATCGGTACATTGCTAATGGAATAACAAGGAACGTACAAACTGGCCGAGTTGAGTGATAGTGCTGTCAGGCTACCTGAAGCAAAGAATAGAATGCCGCTTTGATGCCAATTGTGGATCGATGGTTTGCTGCTTAGGGATCACCATGTGTTGTGCCACGTGTCTGGCTAGTGAGATCTATACCAACTACGGCAGTGGAAGCATACAGTATACGCTATACTCCTGATTTGAAAATAGTTGTTTGGTCTTCCAATATGTGTACCATCCCCTTATTCCATGTCGCATGATCTTGAAAGATTACTACTCCCTCTCTGCCCCACCCACACTACCATGTATACACACATCTACAGGTGGTGTGCTATGCTGCACTGTGCAGTCACAGGCCATTGATAAACTCAGGAGAGGGGAACAGACTTGGACGATCCTTCGCTGTTGTATGGAAGTGGTCAATGTCATTGTACAGCATTATTATTATGTAAGATCTTTCATTGGAACAGCAACACAAAGTAGAAATTGTAAAACAATTAGAAAATGTAAACTTTGCCTTCAAATTCATAGTCACTCACATGCACAAAGCCATCATCATCAATTGCAATGCCTGCAGGGTCACCGAACTGACCAAAAGAGGTGACAAACTCTCCACTAGTCTTGAACACGGACACACACTTGTTCCACCTTTCAGATATGTATACAAACTGATCATCAACACAGATGCCGAGAGGACAGCTTAGAGAATCACTTTTCGTTTTGCTAATAGCAAACAAAAACTGTCCCTTGTGGTTAAGGACTTGCACACGATTATTATCACTATCAGACACATACAAACGTCCTGCTCTGTCCTGGGCAATGTCATCCGGCTGTCTAAACTCACCATCTCCACTACCACAGTGACCAAAGCTATTTACATATTGCATGTCCCTGTTCAGTATTTGAACTCTGTGGTTTTCACAGTCACGAGCTTGTCATTGATGATCTTGACAGATATGGGTGTGTTGAACTCTCCAGGTTGTGCACCTAATTGTCCAACTACTTTCACGAGCTTGCCTTCCTTGCTGAACTGGAAAATGGAGTGACTACAGCAGTCTGCGGCGTAGATACTGTCGTCGTCATCCACAGCAACTCCAGCAGCACCTCTCAGCCTCTCACACTCAATTGTTTGTATCCTGTTCCCGTCTTTATCAAACACTGTCACCCTCTCCCCGTCCCACTCACCTACAACCAACTGCTGCTTGCTGTTGAACGTTAGTTTGTATGGGCAATACAGTCCTTCAATAACCCTGACTGGCTTGCCTAGCTGGGTGGGGTGGATCTTTGCAAACACTCGGAATGGACAGCCAGCAATTTGGGTGCTATTCACCTTAACGATCATCGTATGCCTTCCACGCACCTCTGGAGTGTAAGTGACCTCGTAAACTCCTCCCAATTTTGGTACAATTTTGGCACGAACAACGGAACCACTCACACCTAACTTCAGTTCTGCCTCAACCGTTTGCTTTTCTTTGCAGAGTTGGCCATTATGGCTGACAGTACGGACAGTGAACTGGGCTGCCTTGCCAACTTCAGCGACTTTCACCCCAGGCCCCTCTGCTGTGCACTTTGTGGGATCCACTTGCAACAGCATCACAGCAGCATTCTTTTGACAGAGGTCAGAGATACCTTCAGCACAGGCCACTCTAACACCAATGTTCGCTACCTCGGCTGGTATGAGATCAATATGCTCGTGCTTTTCCCGCTGCTCTCGGACTCGGTCTTGGATTTGTTGCTGCAGTAGCATGATCTCTTCGTCAGTTCCATTATCAATGCTGCGCTCTACGAACTCCATGAGACCTTGAATCTCACTGGTGGCTAGTGCAAACCCCTTCCTCTGTGCTCCCAGGCTGTCTAGCTTTTGCTGCTTCAATTCAGATGCCCTGTCTAGCAGTTGCTTCTCGCGCTTGTGTAGGATTTCATGAAGTTGCTTGAACGACTGTTGAATCGTATCTCTAACAGCGTTATGCTGCTCAGAAACCTCCTTATCAACTTTTGCGATCTCGCTGGAAGCAGCTGAGATGTTGGTTTGGATTCCTGCAAGTGGAGTCAAGCTCTCTTTGAGTGTTTTCTTGTACCGAGGGGCGGACTTTTTCACGAATTCGAACTTGTGCCCTGCGTGGTCACGAATGATACAATCTCGACAAATGAGGCAACTGCAATCGAAGCAGTAAAGCTTCAACTGTTCATCGTGGTCTTTGCACGTCGACGGTGGAGCTTCTTTCAGTGGGATCTCCTTAGCCCCGCCCTCTTTCAGTTCCTGAAGGGTCACGACCTTGTGGCCTGCGAATACTTTTAGCTTCTTGTGCGATCTCACGCAATCGTTGCAGATAAAGTCCGTACACTGGCGACAAAACGCTTCTGCCTTGGCTCCAGAGCACATTTCGCAAACAGCTTCCACCTTTCCCTGCGCTTTCTCCATTTTCGTGTGCAGTTCTTTCATTCGGTTAACGAAAAACGCCGTGGGCAGTTGCTCGGGGTCGTTTTGAGGCAAAACGGTTCCCCTCCGGCAGTCGGGGCACGCGAAGGGGCGGTTGGGCCCAGCTCGGACGGCCAGTTGTCGGACGCACTCCTTGCAGTAGTAGTGGAGGCACGGGAGGATCTTGGGCTCGCGGAAGTGCTCTTGACAAACGGGGCAAGTGATCTCCTCCTCCAGTTCTTCCAACCCCTTCTCTACCACGTCTGGAGCTTGCGCCATCGAACTTGTAACTTGATGTTATGTACTGAGGACGCAGAACGACAACTGGGCTGATGTGAGTTACCTCTGGTGTTAGGGTCCGCGAGATCGAGACTAGTGCGCATGTGCAAAACCTGGCGCGGCGCTAACATTAAGCTTATAATTGAAGCTCACCTTTAGCTTTGCAGTCGAACTTCTAAATTATCTGCACTCAGCCCTCGGTGGTGATATGGCGGAACTAGGAGAGGAGCGGGATGTATCAGTGCAAGAAGGTGTGGGATCACCACTTCGAGGTGCTTGTGGTAGCTTGGATTTCGGTTAGTGTACATGTAGCTACGTGTAGAGTAGCACAAGTCAAAATGTTTGCGTCCGTCAATAAATCATGCAGAGCCCGGCAGCCATGAAGGTGCACCTAGTGAGGGGACAGGGAGAAGGGAGGAGGAAATGCCAGGAACTCAGGAAATGGCTTCTGTGAGTTTGGGTTGCTGGATGGTTTTCTAAGTGGGCTGTTTTTTCTCTCCACACATCAGTAAGTCCAGGAATGTGCAGTCTGGTTCCTGACCCCTGCATTCCGATGTGAGCGTTGATGAGTGTAACCGCACATTAACTACCGTATTAATTTTCCCGTTTTTCACGATCGGATACCTACTTGCGAAAATTTGAACCCGCATAAATTTGTTCCTCGAGCATTTTGCCACCTGAAATAGCTAGCCATGTCTCTCTAGCGCTACTTCCGACCTGTACAAGTACTGCCATCCCACAAGGGACCCTTATCGATCACCGCCAGTCTCACAGTTGCTAGCAAAGTGAGCCAGCAAGTAGCTGCATATCGCGCGCATAGCACATCGTCGCACACAGTCGAGAGGACCTTACAGCAAGATCTCGAGTGAACACGCCTAACAAGTGGCACTGATCGCCATAGGCTTCCCTTCGTTACAATGCATAAGGAGCCTCTTACCTTCGCTTCCACGTTGAAGTGCATGCTGAGTTCTCCCAGTAGTACACGTGCGCATTGTAAAGAGTAGAGGGTTGTGGTCGTAGGTCGTGACCCTTTGTCACGAAATTAAATATCGCGAAAACTTTGTAAGAACGGATTTTAGGAAGATTGGCGAAAATTTCCCTCTATACGGTAGTACGTGTGACTGAAGAATAGCATGCACACCTGACGGTATATTGTGTTATCAGTCACATCGGGCCACAGTTACCAAATTGCCAGACGCAATGCCACTTTAGAGTTGGTTGGTTGTTTCTCCCCGCAGGCAAAAAAGTACTCGGAGTGGCAATTTGGTACATGCAGGGATTCTAGCCTTTTATGCCGTCAAAACCGCCTCCCTATCCCCCCCCCCCAGGCCCTCTCGCTACCTCCATTTCAGCTCTGCGCACGGGTGGAGCGTGGTGAGGCTGATGGGGGGGAGGTGGAGGGTGACCCTGCCGCAATACAGAGGGAAAAGGACCTGGAGGTACAAGCTGTGCGGGCAGCAGAGGAGGGAAGCTTGGGAGATGCCTTGGAGCTGCTGCACAGGGCTGTCACCGAGGCACCAGACTACGCCTCTCCCTACAACAACAGAGCACAGGTATCAATATTCAGTGGAGCTGTCAGAGTGCATGTATGATCCCCGTACTCGGAGGGCAGAATAGGTACAGAGTGTGGGTGTGACTGTGGGTTTCCCTTCCCAGGAAAGGGCGTCAAATGCACATTTATTTGCTCCTGACCACTTCTGCCCATCTGGGAGAAAGAAGTGCACAAGAGCTGCCTTTCCCACTTGGTGTGAAGCCTGCTGATGATGACCCACTCAAGGAGTGGAAGTAGCAGTACGTGTGTATCTTCTTGTCTTCACACTGCAAGCTGTGTCATACAGTACCTCGACAGAAATTGAGCATCCCCGGGATTGTTGATTGGTTGTGTTCTGACTAGGTATGCAGATAATGACTGCCGTTTAGCGTCGTTCCCAGGCCCCGCCCAGCTTTTCATTGCTTGCAAGTGATGAAAAGCTGGGCGAGCCTGGGAACAAGGCTTACTGCTGTTACCCCCCCCCCTCCCTCCAGGTGTATCGTCTCTGGGCGCAGGTGGACCTGGACATGCCAGACATGGACACAGCCGTCCGGCTGAGTAGGGGGTGTGGTCGGGCAGCAGAGCAGGTGTACACGCAGTGGGGCCTGGTGTGGAGGCTGAGGGGAGACGATGAGAGAGCGTTGGAGGACTTCAAGAGTGCAGCCAGACTGGGCAGCCACCTCGCAGAGAGACAGATGAGGCACCATCAGGCCTGTTGGGGGTGGCACTGGAGGAGGCTGTGACAAGGACTCAAGGGTAGCTGATGTTCATTGGGCAGGGTAAACTTGTGCAGTGCACAGTTGCCAACTGTTGCGGAACACCCCACGGATCCTGCTTCGTCCCCGGATTAACAATAGGCTTGTTCTCATTCCCAGTCTGAGTCAGGTTGCAGTCTGAGAATGGAAATCAATGATGTGTTGATAAGGAGATTTGCCGATATTCCAATAACTGATAATTGCTAGTGGTTGATGGCCGATACTGAACTGATCCAATTACAGGTATATACATAATCGGCTTGTTCGTGCTTCAAATGTCGATGAAAGCATGTACTATACATACATCATGCATGCCACAGTACTATACACATATATAGTCCCCACCCACCAAAGAAAAATTGAACAACATCGGTCACTGTATGAGGTAATTCCGCCGGTACCGATTATAAACCGATACTCTAATATCGGTGCTGATACCAATGTTCAACCGACGATCGGTACATCGCTTATGGAATAACAAAGAACGTACAAACTGGCCGAGTTGAGTGATAGTGCTGTCAGGCTACCTGAAGCAAAGAAGACAATGCGCTTTGATGCCAATTGTGGATCGATGATTTGCTGCTTAGGGATCTAGTGAGATCTACACCAACTACGGCAGCTATACTCCTGATTTGAAAATATTTGTTTGGTCTTCCAATCTGTGTATTATATTATATATATACCATCCCCCTTATGTCGCATAATCTCGAAGGATTACTACTCCCTCTCTGCCCCCCCCCCCACCCACCCACCCACCCACAGGTGGTGTGTATGAATCCGTATGCTGCACTGTGCAGTCACATGTTCTCTGAGGCCATCGACAAACTCAGGAGAGGGGAACAGACTTAGACGAACCCTTCACTGTTGTATGGAAGTGGTCAATGTCATTGTACAGCATTATTATTATGTAAGATTTTTCATTGAAACAGCAACACAAAATTAAAATTGTAAAGCAATAATTAGAAAATGTAAACTTTGCCTTCAAATTCATAGTCACTCGCATACACAAAGCCATCATCATTAATTGCAATGCCTGCAGGGTCGCCGAACTGACCAAAAGAGATTACAAACTCTCCACTAGTCTTGAACACGGACACACACTTGTTCCACCTTTCAGATATGTATACAAACTGATCATCAACACAGATGCCATGAGGACAGCTTAGTTGTTTGGAAGCACCTTTTTCACTAATAGCAAACAAAAACTGACCGCTGCAGTTCAGGACTTGCACACGATTGTTGTTACTATCACACACATACAAATTTCCTGCTCTGTCCTGGGCAAGGTCATTCGGCCCTCTAAACTCACCATCTCCACTACCACAGCGGCCAAAACTATTTACATACTGCATGTCCCTGTTCAGTATTTGAACTCTGTTATTGTGATGGTCACAAATGTAGAGTTTGTCATTGATGATCTTGACTGAAATGGGTGTGCTGAACTCTCCAGGTTGTGCACCTTTTTGTCCAACTACTTTCACGAGCTTGCCTTCCTTGCTGAACTTGAAAACGGACTCACTACTGCCGTCTGTGACGTAGATACTGTCGTCGTCATCCACAGCTACTCCAGCAGCACCTCTCATCCTCTCACACTCAATTGTTTGTATCCTGTTCCCGTCCTTAGCAAACACTACCACCTTCTTCCCGTCCCACTCGCCTACAACCAACTGCTGCTTGCTGTTGAACGTTAGTTTGTACGGGCAATACAGTCCTTCCAAGACCCTAACTGGCTTGCCTAGCTGGGTGGGGTGGATCTTTGCAAACACTTGGAATGGACTGCCAGCAATCTCAGTGCCATTCACCTTAACAACCAGCGTATGCCTACCTCGAACCCCTGTAGTGTAAATAACCTTGTAAACTCCGCCCGATTTTGGTACAACTTTGGCACGAACAACGGAACCATTCACACTGGACTTCAGTTCTGCCTCAACCATTTGCTTTTCTTTGCAGAGTTGGCCATTTTGGTACACAGTACGGACAGTGAACTGGGCTGCCTTGCCAACTTCAGCAACCTTCACCCCAGGCCCCTCTGCTGTGCACTTTGTGGGATCTGCTTGTAACAGCATCACAGCAGCATTCCTTTGACAGAGGTCAGAGATACCTTCAGCACAGGCCACTCTAACACCAATGTTCGCTACCTCGGCTGGTATGAGATCAATACGCTTGTGCTTTTCCCGCTGCTCTTGGACTCGGTCTTGGATTTGTTGCTGCAGTAGCATGATCTCTTCGTCACTTGCATTATCAATGCTGCGCTCTACAAACTCCACGAGACCTTGAATCTCACTGGTGGCTAGTGCAAACCCCTTCCTCTGTGCTCCCAGGCTGTCTAGCTTCAGCTGTTTCAATTCAGACGCCCTGTCTAGCAGTTGCTTCTCACGCTTGCGTAGGATTTCATGAAGTTGATTGAATGACTGCTGAATTGTATCTCTAACAGCTGTATGCTGCTCAGAAACCTCCTTCTCAACTTTTGCGATCTCGCTGGTAGCAGCTGAGATGTTGGTTTGGATTCCTGCAAGTGGAGTCAAACTCTCTTTCAGTGTTTTCTTGTATTGAGGGGCGGACTTTTTCACGAATTCGAACTTGTGACCAGCGTGGTCACGAATGATGCAATCTCGGCAAATGAGGCAACTGCAATCGAAGCAGTAAATCTTCAACTGTTCATCGTGGTCTTTGCACATCGACGGTGGAGCTTCTTTCAGCGGGATCTCCTTAGCCCCGCCCTCTTTCAGTTCCTGAAGGGTCACGACCTTGTGGCCTGCGAATACCTTCATCTTTCTGTGCGATCTCACGCAATCGTTGCAGATAAACTCTGTACATTGGCGGCAAAACGCTTCAGATTTCGCTCCAGAGCACATTTCGCAAACAGCTTCCACTTTCCCCTGCGCTTTCTCCATTTTCGCGTGGAGTTCTTTCATCCGATTGACGAAAAACGCCGTGGGCAGTTGATCGGGGTCGTTTTGCGGCAACACGGTTCCCCTCCTGCACTCGGGGCACGCGAAGGGGCGGTTGGGCCCGGCTCGGACGGCCAGTTGTCGGACGCACGCCTTGCAGTAGTAGTGGAGGCACGGGAGGATCTTGGGTTCGCGGAAGTGCTCTTGACAAACGGGGCAGGTGATCTCCTCCTCCAGCTCTTCCAATCCTTTCTCTAACACGTCCGGAGCTTCCGCCATCGAACTTGTAGCTTGATAATATACTGAGGACGCAGGAACGACACTGGCTAACTTTTACCCCTTGATAAAGAATACGCCCACTTGTGCTAGTGTGCGCATGTGCAAAGCTTGGCGCTAACCTTCTAATTGAAGCTCACCTTTTAGCTCACCCTCGCCTCCTGTCCTGCCTGGATATGGCCGAACAAGGAGAGGAGCGGGATGTATCAGTGCAAGAAGGTGCGGGATCACCACTTCGAGGTACTTGTGGTAGCTTGGATTTCGGTTAGTGTACGTGTAGAGTAGCACTAGTCAAATGTTTGCGTCGTCAATAAATCATGCAGAGCCCGGCAGCCATGAAGGTACACCTGGTGAGGAGACAGGGAGAAGGGAGGGGAAAATGCCAGGAACACAGGAAATGTCTTCTGTGAGTTTGGGTTGCTGAAGGTGGTTTTCTAAGTGGGCTGTTTTTTTTTCTCACACATCAGTAAGTCCAGGAAGTTTACATGTAGTCTGGTTCCCAGACCCTTGACCTGTGAGGAAGGGTTTGGCAAATGACCTACCCTTCAGCATAGCTGACCCCTGCATTCCGATGTGAGCGTTGATGAGTATAAACTGCACATTAACTAGTACTGTGACTGATGAATAGTAGCCTCATATCGAGGCCCTCACGCGGAACGCGGAAGAGGGCCTGGTGACACTTGGCAAAATTCCCGTATGTGCTGAGCTCAGCAGTCTTGATTTCGGGTAAGGTAAGTCGGGGTAATTTCGGTCACGGTTTATTTCCGGTCACTTAGTAGAGAAGGGCTTCTCTATTCTAAAAGCTACGTTATCAGCCAAAACTATGGTGCTGTGCAGATAGAGGCAACACTCAGCTATAACATATCTGTCGTCAAAATCGAGACCTTGCGTCCTTTGCGCGTATCTGCCTAAGTGACCGGAAATACCCGGTGACCGAAATTACCCGGACTTACCTTAGGCGAATTACTGCGTAGTAATTACATTCTTCACCCCGTGAAAAGTATAGCCATTCGATACAACCGCTGTTCTAGCCTTCAAGATTCACCTCTGGTCGCTCCTTGGCAAGGACTTTCTACTTGGCCATCACCAACAGCTACCTGCCGCGTGATTTCGAATGCATCCAAGTAAGGAATGTTCGAGTAAGGAATGTAATTGCTTACACAGTTATGCTGACTGAGCACATACGGGAATTTTGCCAAGTGTCACCAGGCCCTCTTCCGCGTTCCGCGTGAGGGTCTGGGCACGAGGCTAGATGAATAGCACACGTATTGTGTGTAATCAGTCACGTTGGACTAGTAAATATTGCCGGAACAAATGGAGTGGGTTGTTCATGCGGCTGTCTACTGTGGGGTGCGAGAGTAGCCTCTATTTTCTGAACCTCTAATGGGCTCACCAAATGTAAGGTGTAGCTCCAGATCTTAGCTGTGGTTCTGTCTCATTCCGTGTGTCAGGATCTGGACGAGTGGTACCAGGATGTGGAATCAAGACTGCTGCTCATTCCTGATACCAGTGACAAGCTCAGTACCAACCAACATGTGCTGCCATTCAGCAACTCCAGGTACGCAGATTACATCATTCAGTTGGTGATCACCGTCCATAGTGGTATCTCACTTAGAAATCTTATCCTGTTGCTATGACAATGAGATCTACCCTACCTCGTAGGAGCTCATCTGGGAGGCAGACCGCCAGTTTGCAGTGCAGTCGGACGTTACGTCTGGGAAAGAGTCCTCGCTCAACCTCCGAGCCCTGCTGGCTGGGAGGCAGGAGCGTCTGTTTGAGGCTCTGGTGCACTTTCACCAACTGGAGGTGGTACGACTAGAGGACGTCCTTGGGAGTGCGGAGCGTGAGGTGGTGGCTCCCCTCAATGGTCGCATACGGAAGCGAAAACACGTTCAGCAACAAGGTGGGGCCCAGTCTAGCTAGATCCTCATGTCATGGCAACTGGTGTGGTCATCAGTCGAAGTACAGTACTACTGATACCTGTACATAGTGTGCTTGAGTCACTGAGTAAACCAATCAGATGTCAGCGGGCGAGGACTGATTCCATGAACAGGTTGCCTATAGAGGTGCCATAGAAAGCTGTGAAGATCTCGACCATTGCGACTGTTAGCCAATGTCCAAGGAAATACGGGCAAGTCATTCCCCCCCTGATTGATTTTCTAAATGCATTGCTTATCTATTTATCTGCCTGTCTATCAATTTGTCTGTGTATCTATGTACATGTACATTGTATGTATCTTTCTCCCTGTCCGAGACGACCTGTGGTGTGTGTATTATCTTTGCCTCCGCCTGTTCCTCCTCTAGCTGGGGGAGGTGGAGGATGGTGAGGCTGATGGGGAGGAGGTGGAGGGGGACCCTGCCGCAATACAGAGGGCGAAGGACCTGGAGGTACAAGCTGTGCGGGCAGCAGAGGAGGGAAGCTTGGGAGATGCCTTGGAGCTGCTGCACAGGGCTGTCACTGAGGCACCAGACTACGCCTCTCCCTACAACAATAGAGCACAGGTATCACCACGAGTTGTCCGTGTGGATGTCACGACACTAGTACTGGGAGCCTAGCGACTGCAGTGTTGTAGATGGTGACCCACTTAATGAGGCTAGATGTTAGTAGGGAGATCTAATGGCCCCAACAATTGTTACTGTACTACATAACGCACACACACTGGCACATGCACACACACTGGCACATGCACACACACACACACACACACACGCACGCACGCACGCGCGCACACATACACACACACACACACACACACGGGTGTATCGTCTCCAGGCGCAGGTGGACCTGGCCCTGGCAGACCTGGACACAGCCGTCCAGCTGAGTAGGGGGTGTGGTCGGGCGGCAGAGCAGGCGTACACGCAGCGGGGCCTGGTGTGGAGGCTGAGGGGAGACGATGAGAGAGCGTTGGAGGACTTCAAGAGTGCAGCCAGACTGGGCAGCCACTTTGCAGAGAGACAGGTGAGGCAGGTTGATAGCCATCAGGCCTGTTGGGGGTGGGGCTGGAGGATGGCTGTACCAAGGGCAGCTGCTGTTCAATGGGTAGCTGAATTTGGAGCTAAGAGATCAGCCATGCAGTGTATCATCCCTTGATCCACTCGTTATTGACACATTACTGACTACTGCAAACAGCCAGAAGAGCATGTATAAAGTATTGTCGCCTAATAATAAACCTCCTATGTAGATTCTTATGAGCTATGGTTATTCTTTCTCCCTCTATGGGTTGTATAGGCAAGGGGATGACACTCCCATTGACGCTGTAGTCAGAGCTGCGACCAGGGTAAAGAAATCTTGACCGTCATTTTTGCTGCTTGACCACTTGACCGCATCACAAAAAGACTCTTGACCATTTGACTGCGCTGTATTTCAGCCGTTGACCGCTTGACCGCCGATAGTATACGGAAGAATGCGTAGTGACTCTACCCCTTCCTTAGTATACAGGGTCAAGATTCGCCAATAAGCCCGGTCGCAGCTCTGACTACGGCGTCTATGGGAATGTCACCCCCCTTGATAGGGACTGTGTGACTTATGATCATGACAGATCACTACTCCCTCTCTGACCCACCCACCCACACTATACTCTCCTATGCACACACATCCGCATGCTGCACTGTGCAGTCACATGTTGTCTGAGGCCATCAACAAACTCAGGAGAGGGGAACAGACTTAGACGACCCTTCGCTGTTGTAGTGATGTCTTTTTATGTGGAAATGGTCAATTGTTCACAGCATATTAGTACAATGAATGTAAGATCTTTCATTGGAAACCACATTATGCAGCAAAACAATAAATTTGTACAAAAGGAAACAAACTAATTATGCATAAAACAATCAGAAAATGTAAACTTTGCCTTCAGAACCATAGTCACTCACATACACAAAACCATCATCATCAGTTACAATGCCTACAGGCCAACTGAACTGACCAAAGGAGGTTACGTTAACTCTCCACTTGTCTTAAACACTGACACACACTTGTTCCCCTCCTCACACACATACACAAACTGATCAGAATCAACACAGATGCCACAAGGAGAGCGTAGTTGTTTGGAAGCACGTTTTTTACTAATAGCAAACAAAAACTGTCCGTTGCAGTTCAAGACTTGCACACGATTGTTGCCACAATCAGACACATACAAATTTCCTGCTCCGTCCTGGGCAAGGTCATTCAGCTCTCTAAACTCACCATCTCCACTACCACGGCAGCCAAAGCGATTTACATACTGCATGTCCCTATTCAATATTTGAACTCTGCTATTATAGCCACGATCACAAATGTAGAGTTTGTCATTGATGATCTTGACTGAAGCGGGTGTGTCGAACTCTCCAGGTTGTGCACCTCTTTGTCCGACTACTTTCATGAGCTTGCCTTCCTTGCTGAACTTGAAAAGGGAGTGACTACTGCCGTCTGCGACGTAGATATTGTCATCTTTGTCCACAGCTACTCCAGTAGCACCTCCCATCCTCTCACACTGAATTGTTTGTATCCTCTTCCCGTCTTTATCGAACACTACCACCTTCCTCCCGTCCCACTCGCCTACAACCAACTGCTGCTTGCTGTTGAACGTTATTTGCCACGGGTGATTCAGTCCTTCCACAACCCTGACTGGCTTGCCTAGCTGGGTGGGGTGGAGCTTTGCAAGTACTTGGAATGGACTGCCAGCAATTTGGGTGCCATTCACCTTAATAATCATTGTATACCTTCCACGAACCCCTGGAGTGTAAGTGACCTCGTAAATTCCGCCTGATTTTGGTACAACTTTGGCATGAACAACAGAATCATTCACACTGGACTTCAGTTCTGCCTCAACCGTTTGCTTTCCTTTGCAGAGTTGGCCATTATGGCCCACAGTACGGACAGTGAACTGGGCTGCCTTGCCAACTTCAGCGACTTTCACCCCAGGCCCCTCTGCTGTGCACTTTGTGGGATCTGCTGGCAAGACTATTACAGCAGCATTCTTCTGACAGAGTTCAGAGATACCTTCAGCACAGGCCACTCTAACACCAATGTTCGCTACCTCGGCTGGTATGAGATCAATACGCTCGTGCTTTTCCCGCTGCTCTTGGACTCGGTCTTGGATTTGTTGTTGCAGTAGCATGATCTCTTCGTCAGTTCCATTATCAATGCTGCGCTCCACGAACTCCACGAGACCTTGAATCTCACTGGTGGCTAGTGCAAACCCCTTCCTCTGTGCTCCCAGGCTGTCTAGCTTTTGCTGTTTCAATTCGGACGCCTCGTCTAGCAGCTGCTTCTCACGCTTGCGTAGGATTTCATGAAGTTGATTGAATGACTGCTGAATTGTATCTCTAACAGCCTTATGCTGCTCAGAAACCTCCTTCTCAACTTTAGCAATCTCGCTGGTAGCGGCTGAGATGTTGGTTTGGATTCCTGCAAGTGGAGTCAAACTCTCTTTCAGTGTTTTCTTGTACCGAGGGGCGGACTTTTTCACAAATTCAGATTTGTGACCTGTGTGGTCGTAAATGATGCAATCTCGGCAAATGAGGCAACTGCAATCAAAGCAGTAAATCTTCAACTGTTCATCGTGGTCTTTGCACATTGAGGGTGGGGCTTCTTCTAGCGGGATCTCCTTAGCCCCGCCCTCTTTCAGTTCCTGAAAGGTCACGACCTTGTGGCCTGCGAATACTTTTAGCTTCTTGTGCGATCTCACGCAATCGTTGCAGATGAAGTCGGTACACTGGCGACAAAACGCTTCTGCCTTCGCTCCAGAACACATTTCGCAAACAGCTTCCACCTTTCCCTGCGCTTTCTCCATTTTCGCGTGCAGTTCTTTCATTCGGTTAACGAAAAACGCCGTGGGCAGTTGCTCGGGGTCGTTTTGAGGCAAAACGGTTCCCCTCCGGCACTCGGGGCACGCGAAGGGACGGTTGGGCCCGGCTCGGACGGCCAGTTGTCGGACGCACTCCTTGCAGTAGTAGTGGAGGCACGGGAGGATCTTGGGTTCGCGGAAGTGCTCTTGACAAACGGGGCAAGTGATCTCCTCCTCCAGCTCTTCCAACCCCTTCTCTACCACGTCCGGAGCTTCCGCCATCGAGCTTGTATGTTAATAATATACTGAGGAGGCAGGAACGACACTATGAGCTAGCTAATAACTTTACCTCCTGAGTAGAATACGCCCATTTAAATTATTGGGCTGGTGTACGTGTGCGCATGTACTTATGTGCAGCCGGCCGCCGGCCTGGCGCGGCGCTAACCTTAAGCTTCTAATTGAAGCTCACCTTTGAACTTCCAGGCCACTCAGCCCTCGGTGGTGATATATGGCCGAACAAGGAGAGGAGCGGGATGCATCAGTGCAAGAAGGTGCGGGATCACCACTTCGAGGTACTTGTGGTAGCTTGGATTTCGGTTAGTGTACGTGTAGAGTAGCACAAGTCCGAATTTTGTATCAATAAATGATGCAGAGCCCGGCAACTGCAGCCATGAAGGTACACCTGGTGAGGAGACAGGGAGAATGGAGGGGGAAATGCCAGGAACTCAGTAAATGTCTTCCGTGAGTTTGGGTTGCTGGAGGATGGTATTTTCTAAGTGGGCTGTTTTTTTTCACACATCAGTAAGTCCAGGAACGTGTAGTCTGGTTCCCAGACCCTTGACCTGTGAGGAAGGGTTTGGCAAATGACCTACCCTTCAGCATAGCCGACCCCTGCATTCCGATGTGAGCATTGATGAGTGCAAACCGCACAGTACGTGTGACTGATGAATAGCATGCACACCTGTATATATAGTGTGTAATCAGTCAGGGCGGGCTAGTAATTATCGCCAACGGCTTCTCGCATGTAATTAATCACACTGACTGAAATTCCACCGTTATGCAGAAGGATGGGTCATTTGTCCAGACCCTTCCTCGTGGATCAGTGGTCTGGGAACCAGACTAAGGAGCAGGCTGTTCTGTTTCATTCCATGGAGCATGATGATGGGGACGTAGGATTCAGTTTGCCTGTGTTAGTCGGATTGATGCTTGGAACAAATGGAGTAGGTTGTTCATGAGGCTGTCTACTGTCGGGTGTGAGAGTAGTCTCTATTTTCTGAACCTCTAATGGGGCTCACCAAATGTGAGGTGTAGCATCTCCAGGTCTTAGCTGTGGTTCTGTCCCATTCCGTGTGTCAGGATCTGGACGAGTGGTACCGGGATGTGGAATCAAGACTTCTGCTCATTCCTGATACCAGTGACAAGCTCAAGTACCAACCAACATGCACTGCCATTCAGCAACTCCAGGTACGCAGATTACATCATTCAGTTGGTGATCACCGTCCAAAGTGGTATCTCACTGGGAAATCTTATCCTGTTGCTATGACAATGAGATCCACCCTACCTCGCAGGAGCTCATCCAGGAGGTGGCAGACCGCCAGTTTGCAGTGCAGTCGGACGTTACGTCTGGGAAAGAGTCCTCATCCAACCTCTGAGCCCTGCTGTACCCTCTCGCTGGGTGGCAGGAGCGTCTGTTTGAGGCTCTGGTGCACTTCCACCAGCTGGAGGTGGTACGACTAGAGGACGTCCTTGGGAGTGCGGAGCGTGAGGTGGTGGCTCCCCTCAATGGTCGCATACAGAAGCGAAAATACGTTCAGCAACAAGGTGGGGCCCAGTCTAGCTATATCCTCATGTCATGGCAACTGGTGTGGTCATCAGTCGAAGTACAGTACTACTGATACCTGTACATAGTGTGCTTGAGTCACTGAGTAAACCAATCAGACGTCAGCGAGCGAGGACTGATTCCATGAACAGGTTGCCTATAGAGTTGTCCAAGGTGCCATAGAAAGCTGTGAAGATCTTGACTATTGCGACTGTTAGCCAATGTCCAGAAGTACGGGCAAGTCATGCCCCCCCCCCCCCCCCCCCCCCATGATTGATTTTCTAAATGCATTGCTTATCTATCTATCTATTTATCTGCCTGTCTATCAATATTGTCTGTCTTAGACTCTGTCTGTCTGTGTATCTCATGTATGTATCAATCTCCCTGTCCTAGACGACCTGTGGTGTGTGTATTATCTTTGCCTCCGTCTCTTCTTCCTCTAGCTGGGTGAGGTGGAGGGTGGTTATGCTGATGGGGAGGAGGTGGAGGGGGACCCTGCCGCAATACAGAGGGCGAAGGACCAAGGTACATGTACAAGCTGTGCGGGCAGCAGAGGAGGGCAGCTTGGGAGATGCCTTGGAGCTGCTGCACAGGGCTGTCACCGAGGCACCAGACTACGCCTCTCCCTACAACAACAGAGCGCAGGTATCATCACCGAGTGGCTGAGTGGAGTTGTCAGAGTGCATGTTGTGATCCCCATACTCGGAGGGCAGAATAGGTACAGGGATATTGGAGTGTGGGTGTGACTGTGTGGGTGTGACTGGTTAAAGCACTCGTCTGTGGTGTTGGAGGAGCACCCGCTAGCGCTGCACTTAGGAAGGGTATTTGCTCCATGTTTTCTGGTTTCCTTTCAACAGAAATTGAGCGTCCCAGGGATTGTTGATGGTTGTGTTCTGATGCAGATATTACGAGTGCCGTTTAATAGCCTTGCTCCCAGGCCCCACCCAGCTTTTCATCTCTTGCACGTGATGAAAAGCTGGGCGGGGCCTGGGAACAAGGCTAACTGCTGTTAACCCTACCACAACCCAACCCCCCCCCCCCCCCCCCCCAGGTATATCGTCTCCGGGCGCAGGTGGACCTGGCCCTGGCAGACCTGGACACAGACTGAGTAGGGGGTGTGGTCGGGCGGCAGAGCAGGCATACACACAGAGGGGCCTGGTGTGGAGGCTGAGGGGAGACGATGAGAGAGCGTTGGAGGACTTCAAGAGTGCAGCCAGACTGGGCAGCCACTTCACAGAGAGACAGGTGAGGAAATATTGATAGCCATTGGCCTGTTGGGGGTGGGGCTGGAGGATGGCTGTACCAAGAGCAGCTGATGTTGGCAGTTGAATTTGGAACTAAGAGGCCTGGGTCTTCCAGCCATGCAGTGTACCATCCCTTGATCCACCTAGCCTAGGAACAAGGCGATGATCCACCCCTTATTAACACATGACCTACTACAATCAATCAAATCATTACACTCCTGGTATAGGAAATAAAGTGCCGCGTAATTAATGTAAATAACTCGTTCCAGTGACAGGAATGGCCTACGAAGATTCTGACTACACCTTCATGATCGCTATCATGCACTGTCCCAACCGTACAATTTTTTGGTGCTGAAACTCACCTTGGTGGTGGAGATATGAGCGCTTTTGTCTCGCCGTGGACGCCATTGCTCGAGCGCTCTCTCCGACTTCCGGTGGCAGTACCGTTCTTAGCAAAGGCACGCGAAGTTTCTGCCGTTCACTGACGCTTACATGCCAAAACTCACCGGGCTGGCGAAGTTGTGAGCGCTGTATAACAAGTTTCGTGTCTTCTCGATCTCCTTGGGCCGCCATTGCTGACTCAGCTCAATCAATCGACGCGAGCGCTCATGGTCCTCACGTGGTATGTGCGTTAATTGGAATGTGTTGCAATACCTAGCTGGAATGTGTTGCAATACCTAGCTGGCGTTAATTGGAATGTGTTGCAATACCTAGCTGGCGGCCAACGGCGAGACAAAAGCGCTCATATCTCCACCACCAAGGTGAGTTTCAGCACCAACTTTTATCATTCAGGTCAGTGCATGATAGCGATCACGGCGGTGTAGTCAGAATCTCTGTAGGCCAATCCTAAGTACTCAAACATTATTTATATTATATTACGCGGCACAATTTTTCCCCTACCAGGAGTGTAATATACATGCTGTGGGATGTGCTGGGAGGTGTGGATACAGAGACAGCCTACATGAAGGACAGACAGCCTTCCACTGGCACCCCTCTCGGAATACCAGAGGACAGACTACATGAAGGACGGACAAGCCTTCCTCTGGTACCCCTCTCGGAATACCAGAGGACAGACTACAAGTATGACGGACAAGCCTTCCCCTGGTGCCCCTCTCGGAGCACCAGAGGACAGACTACATGTAGGACAGACAAAGCCTCCCCCTGGTGTACCCTTCTCGGGATGCCAGAGGACAGACTACATGTAGGACAGACGAAGCCTTCCCCTGGTGTACCCTACTCGGGATGCCAGAGGACAGACTACATGTAGGACAACTACATGTATATACTGCAAACAGCCAGAAGAGCATGTACGAAGTACAGTATTGTCGCCTAATTGGGGCGAGCGTGAGCGAGCCCCACACTAGCGTGACTTCATTGCGCAGAGCGTGTGTATGTATGTTTGCTTGTTTGCTTGCTTGTCATCTTGCAAATACCGTAAATTTTAAATCAGCGAATTTCACTTGCACGTGCACAATAATATTCAAATTCAACGAACTCGACGGACCACCTGTAGCTAACGATGGCGACAACAAAGACGGAGACCACTCGTGGACATTGGCTAGAGCATCATGAACATTCTTCCTCCTCGGCGACACTGACAAAGACGGAGACAGCGCGTGGACCTACACGTACCGCCTTGCCGGTTAGCGTAGTAGCTAGCTACATTGCTGCTAGGCTATAAACGCTAACCTGACTCGCTCACAGTTGCTGTGATGTGCACGAGAGGATGCAGAGAATAATTATAGCTACAATGACATACTAAAAATCGTCTTTCAGCAACTTCATGCTAATGCGTACAACAACATTGCTAGCAGAAACAGAAACACTGAATGGTTCAGCCAGCAATAGCCCTCTTCGGTCACACACTTGCTTCCAACAATGCTGATCATGGCTTTGACCGTTTTCATATACTGCCCAGCCTTCACTACTATACTGACATGCAGTACGTCAGGCGAGCCCCACAATGCCCTGCATTCTCCTAGTATTAAACCTCCTATACTAATTCTTATGGGCTATGGGTATTTCCAACCTCCTTTTGCCTATAGGTTGTAGGTTATTATAACTTCATATGGACTGTGTCACATGATATGATCATATGACAGATTGCTACTCCTCTCTGGCCCACCCACACTGTACACTCCTATGTACACACATTCACACTGATTCCACAGGTGGTGTGTATGAATCCGTATGCTGCACTGTGCAGTCACATGTTGTCTGAGGCCATCGACAAACTCAGGAGAGGGGAACAGACTTAGACGAACCCTTCGCTGTTGTAGTGAAGTCTTTTTATATATGTATGGAAGTGGTCAATACCATTGTTCACAGCATATTAGTCCAATGTATGAAGATCTTTCATCAGAAACAACAATATGCAGCAAAACAATAAATTTGTACAATTAGGAAATTGCAAACTAATTATGCATAAAACAATTATTAGAAAATGTAAACTTTGCCTTTGAATGCATAGTCACTCACATACACAAACCCATCCTCATCAATTACAATGCCTACAGGATTATCATGACCAAAAGAGGTTACAAACTCTCCACTTGTCTTAAACACTGACACACACTTGTTCCCACGGTCACATACATACACAAACTGATCAGCACCAACACAGATGCCATAAGGATTGCTTAGTCGTTTGGAAGCACCTTTTTCACGAAATGCTAACAAAAATTGTTCCTTGAAGTCAAATACTTGCACACAATCATTCTTAGTATCAGATGCATACAAATTTCCTGCTCCGTCCTGGGCAATGTCGTTCGGGTAGTTAAACTCAGCATTTCCACTGCCATGGCAACCAAAACTGTTCACGTACTCCAACTTTGTGTTCAGTACTTGAATTCTGTTGTTGCCACGATCACAAACGTACAGTTTGTCATTGATGATCTTGATCATGCTGAGATCCTTGAACTCGCCAGGTTGTGTGCCTCTGCGTTCAACAACTTTGACAAGCTTTCCTTCCTTGCTGAACTTGAACAGCAAATCGTTACCATAGTCAGATATATACACATTGTCTTCTTTATCTACAGCTACTCCGTTAGGGTTTGAAATCTTCTCATGTGTCACCGTTCGTACCTTCTCACCGTCTTTATCAAACATGGTCACCTTCTTCCCATTATGCTCAGCTACAACCAACTGCTGCTTGCTGTTGAGTGCTATCCCCCATGGATGGTTCACTCCCTCCACGACCCTGACTGGCTTGCCTAGCTGGGTGGGGTGGATCTTTGCAAACACTCGGAATGGACTGCCAGCAATTTGGGTGCCATTCACCTTAACAACCATCGTATGCCTTCCACGAACCCCTGGAGTGTAAGTGACCTCGTAAACTCGGCCCAATTTTGGTACAACTTTGACATGAACAACAGAACCATTCACACTGGACTTCAGTTCTGCCTCAACCGTTGGCATTTCTTCTTTGCAGAGTTGGCCATTATGGCCCACAGTACGGACAGTGAACTGGGCTACGTTGCCAACTTCAGCGACTTTCACCCCAGGCCCCTCTGCTGTGCACTTTGTGGGATCCACTTGTAACAGCATTACAGCAGCATTCTTTTGACAGAGTTCAGAGATACCTTCAGCACAGGCCACTCTAACACCAATGTTCGCTACCTCGGCTGGTATGAGATCAATATGCTTGTGCTTTTCCCGCTGCTCTCGGACTCGTTCTTGGATTTGTTGCTGCAGTAGCATGATCTCTTCGTCACTTGCATTATCAATGCTGCGCTCCACGAATTCCACGAGACCTTGAATCTCACTGGTGACTAGTGCAAACCCCTTCCTCTGTGCTCCCAGGCTGTCTAGCTTTTGCTGTTTCAATTCAGACGCCCTGTCTAGCAGTTTCTTCTCGTGCTTGCGGAGGATTTCATGAAGTTGTTTGAACGACTCCTGAATTGTATCTCTAACAGCTGTATGCTGCTCAGAAACCACCTTCTCAACTTTAGCGATCTCGCTGGTAGCAGCTGAGATGTTGGCTTGGATTCCTGCAAGTGGAGTTAAACTCTCTTTGAGTGTTTTCTTGTACTGAGGGGCAGACTTTTTCACAAATTCAGATTTGTGACCTGTGTGGTCGTAAATGATGCAATCTCGGCAAATGAGGCAACTGCAATCAAAGCAGTAGATCTTCAACTGTTCATCGTGGTCCTTGCACATTGAGGGTGGAGCTTCTTTCAGTGGGATCTCCTTAGCCCCGCCCTCTTTCAATTCCTGTAGGGTCACGACCTTGTGGCCAGCAAATACCTTCATCTTTCTGTGCGATCTCACGCAATCGTTGCAGATAAACTCTGTACATTGGCGGCAAAACGCTTCAGCTTTCGCTCCAGAGCACATTTCGCAAACAGCTTCCACCTTTCCCTGCGCTTTCTCCATTTTCGCGTGCAGTTCTTTCATTCGGTTAACGAAAAACGCCGTGGGCAGTTGCTCGGGGTCGTTTTGAGGCAAAACGGTTCCCCTCCGGCACTCGGGGCACGCGAAGGGACGGTTGGGCCCGGCTCGGACGGCCAGTTGTCGGACGCACTCCTTGCAGTAGTAGTGGAGGCACGGGAGGATCTAGTCTGGCGCAGCCAGACCCTCCCGTGCGAGGGTCTGGCTGCGCCAGACTAGGGAGGATCCTGGGCTCGCGGAAGTGCTCTTGACAAACGGGACAAGTGATCTCCTCCTCCAGCTCTTCCAACCCCTTCTCTACCACGTCAGGAGCTTCCGCCATCGAACTTGTAGCTTGATAATATACTGAGGACGCAGGAACGACACTGGACGTGAGCTAACTTTTACCTCGCCTCTTCCCTGATAAAGAATACGCCCACTTGTGCTAGTGTGCGCATGTGCAAAGCTTGGCGCTAACCTTCTAATTGAAGCTCACCTTTTAGCTCTGCTTCGCAAATTATCACGGACCCTCCTGCCTGGATATGGCCGAACAAGGAGAGGAGCGGGATGTATCAGTGCAAGAAGGTGTGGGATCACCACTTCGAGGTACTTGTGGTAGCTTGGATTTCGGTTAGTGTACGTGTAGAGAGTAGCACAAGTTAAATGTTTGCGTCCAAATTTGTGTCAATAAATCATGCAGAGCCCGGCAGCCATGAAGGTACACCTGGTGAGGAGGCAGGGAGAAGGGAGGAGGAAATGCCAGGAACTCAGGAAATGTCTTCTGTGAGTTTGGGTTGCTGGAGGATGGTCTTTAGTACATGGGCTGTTTTTTCACACGTCAATAAGTCCAGGAATGTGTACTCTGGTTCCCAGACCCTTGACCTGTGAGGAAGGGTTTGGCAAATGACCTACCCTTTAGCATAGCCGACCCCTGCGTTCAGATATGAGCGTTGATGATCTCGCTTCCACCATTGTGCAGAAGGATAGGTCATTTGTCCCTCGCTGGTCAGTGGTCTGGAAACCGGACAGCTACTCCAGTGGTCTGGAAACCGGACTAAGGAACAGTCTGTTGTTCCATTCCACGGAGCATGATGATGGGGGACGTAGGATTCAGTTTGCCTGTGTTAGTCGTATTGATGCTTGGAACAAATGGAGTGGGTTGTTCATGAGGCTGTCTACTGTGGGGTGTGAGAGTAGCCTCTATTTTCTGAACCTCTAATGGGGCTCACCAAATGTCAGGTGTAGCATCTCCAGAGCTTAGCTGTGGTTCTGTCTCATTCCGTGTGTCAGGATCTGGAGGAGTGGTACCGGGATGTGGAATCGAGACTACTGCTCATTCCTGATACCAGCGACAAGCTCAAGTACCAACCAACATGCACGGCCATTCAGCAGCTCCAGGTACGCAGATTACATCATTCAGTTGGTGATTACCGTCCAAAGTGGTATGTCACTGGGAAATCTTATCCTGTTGCTATGACAATGAGATCTACCCTACCTCGCAGGAGCTCATCCAGGAGGTGGCAGACCGCCAGTTTGCAGTGCAGTCGGACGTTACGTCTGGGAAAGAGTCCTCACTCAACCTCCGTGCCCTGCTGGACTCTCTCGCTGGGAGGCAGGAGCGTCTGTTTGAGGCTCTGGTGCATTTTCACCAGCTGGATGTGGTACGACTAGAGGACGTCCTTGGGAGTGCAGAGCGTGAGGTGGTAGCTCCCTTCACTGGACGGTACGCGGACCAGCAGAAGCTGCTGCACAGACTGAAGGTGTGTGGAATTTTGCCTGCTCGGTAACTGTTGCCATAGATACACATTTAGTTGGATAGTGACTGTACTTGTAGTGCTGGTGGGACGGCAACCTCCTCCTCCTCCTCTTCCTCTCCATCTTCATTCTTATCTTCCTCTTCCTCCTTCCACTCTTCACCCTCCTCCTCCTCCTCCTCCTCCTCCTCCTCCTGCCCCTCCTCCAGAGTACACGTGAGGAGTTATCCTCCTGTGAGGCTGACCTTCTCTCCCTCATTGATGCCCCAAGCCCTCTCAGTGTCTCCCTCCTCCCTCCAGACCAGCAGCAGCAGCACCAAGGTGGGGCTCAGTCTGTACGAGTCTAGCCATGTCATGGTGTTCGTCTGGGGCATGGAGGCTCTGTACGTGTAGTTGCTGTGTCTGCATGTTGACTAGCATGGAGTGCTTGTTGTGCCGCACGAGGTGTGTTCATGGACAGCTGTGCTGATTACGTACATGTACATGTAGGTCATGCAGCACTGGTACCAGCTCGATCAGCTCTGTGTCTGCTACTGTGATTGGTTGATGCCTGGAGGCCCTGGGTTGATGAGTGGGCATTAATAGGAACCTGGTTGCTGGGATATACAGTACCATTTGTTAAGGTTACGGGATACCGGGTGCTCATAACATACACGCTACCTTTGTCCCTCCACACAAGAACCAGCTGGAGACCGGCGCCAAAAACAATGTACAACAGGATATGAGTGGCACAGACCAGCATGGGCAATGGCAACAGAGTTTGAGGTTGAGTTGGCAAACTTGACGTCAGATTTTGTCGGCTAACAGACCAGCTTGGCAACATCCACGGGAAGTTTCCAACTGACTGGAGGGTGGCTCGGAGTGGGTTCGCTTCGCTGCTGTTGGAAAAATGATGGTCGTTCATACCACAAAGCCATTCGGTTTTCTTACCGATCAGGCAAGTAGAACGTACAAATAGGTTGTTAGATCCACCCTGCCCCTTTCTTCTTAGAATTGAAGTACATGTATATAAGTAGTTAGTGTACGGTTAGATGTTGCTTCAGCAAGAAAAGTTGACACCAAAGTTGTGCACACATGCACCCTCCAGGTGCCTCCCCCCTCCAGTCCTCCTTCCTTCCGTCCTCCTCCCCTCCCTCCCCCTCGTCCTTCCCCCCCTCCTCCTCTTCCTCCTCCCCCTCTTCCTCCCCTCCCCTCAAGAGTACACGTGAGGAGTTATCCTCCTGTGAGGCAGGTGGGGCTCAGTTTGTTACAGTCTAGCTATGTGTTGTCATGGCAACTGGTGGGGCCACTAGTGGGTGTACATATACCTGTACAGTACTACTGATACATGCTTGCAGTCACTAGGTAGACCAATTGGATGTCCTCATTCGCCCCGTGGACAGGAAGTGAAAGTGGTTAAATTACTCAGTATTGCTTGGTAATGGTGAGCTGGGTGACATGATGCAGACTATGACGGTGTTCGTGATAATTTCACCAGACCTACTCCCAATTTATCTCCACGGCTGCGAGGTAAAATCTAGGTGGAGACCTGGGAACCATGCTAGGTGTTCACCTGTGGCTTGGAGACTCCATGCATGTTGTCGCTGTGTCAGGCATTGTCTGCATATGGTAACTACAACATGGAGTCTTTGTGGTGCTCGTGCTCAGAGTGTCTGCGTGAGCAGGTACTAGGTGTGCTGAACGTGTAGGTCGATCAGCACTCTACCAGCTCTACCAGCACTCTACCAGCTCGATCAGCACTCTACCAACTCGATCAGCTCTGTCTGGTGCCTGGAGACAGTAGTGCCCTTGGGTTGAGAAGTGGGCATCAATAGGAACCTGGTTACTAGGGTATGCAGTAACAGTACATGTACGTTGTCAGCATCACTGGATTGTACACATACTCATAGTCTTATACGTCTCTATACATGCATGTTCACACACACAAATGCACGCACATACACTCACACACGTCCACATGCTCGCACACATGCACCCTGCAGGCCCCGTCCTCCTCCCGTCCCCAGCTGCTATCACGGGTATTTATGCACAAGTCACCGAACTCCGTAGCCGCCTAGAGGTCCTGCTGCTGCGGTGCCAGGAGCTTCTGCAGCGGTTTGACGAACAGATCGAACACCTGGACAAGGAGCTTCAGTCTCACAGGGAACGATTTTTAGAAGATTTGGAGGAAGTGGAGGTGTGGCTGGGTCACGCGTACATACTGCTATGCCAGGAGCCCATGCGGGAACCGGCGGAGGGGTACGGTGGGCAACAATTGGAATCAGAGGGTGAGGGTGCATTTGTTGTGCAGGAGGAAGTGAAGTACCCGTCGTTGCCCGGGTCGTACGACTCTACCGAAGGTTTCATGTTAGGAGGTGGTATGTCTGCGGACCAGCCCGATTGGGGGTCGCCAGATGACAAGCAGGTTTTGAACTCGTCTGTTGATGTCCGTTTGGAGGATGAGGATTATCAGGAGGAGGTACTGAAGAGGGTTCTCAGTCCGGTGGAGGGGGAGTCGTCCGGACAAGAGGAGTCTGATTTAGGTCTGTCCCCAGAGAGTAGCACCCCGAAACCTCAGAAGGGGCGTCACGAGTTTGTGGGAGGAGAGAAGAGTCATGTTGATCCTCTGCTGTTTGAGATGGAGGAGGAGGAGGAAGAGGGAGGAGGAGACACCGGGAGCGTGTCCTCACAGAGTACGCTGCGGAGTGAGATCCAAAGGGTGGCCGGGGCGACTACGGAGGCTGCCAGCTCTGAAGTGGGCAAATCTCTGGCAGACGAATTCAGCGAGGGAGGAGTTGACGTGCCGGAGGAGTGGGAGGGTGGTGAGGGGTTGGAAGGTGGTGAGGAGGTGGAGGGTGGTGAGGAGGTGGAGGCTGGTGAGGTGGAAGATGATGAGAGTGAGCCGGAGCAAGGTGCGTACTGTGTGCATCAAGAGCTCATGATGACATCGCCATCATTCCGACGATGATGTCATCATGCTCTCTTGTGTGGTATTATACATGTGTCTCATGGGGTACAGTTTTGGGTATCTGGTCAACTACGTTCACTCACTAAACCGTTTGACTCTGTGTCCATGTCTTTTAACTGTGTGCAGGGAATGCCAGCTGTATGCTGGACGTACCATTTGTCTCTGTGTCCATGATGTTCTATCTCTTCCCTGTACGCAGGGGATGCCAGCGGTCTCGCGGAGGAGGAGGAGGATGCCAGTGGTCTGGCGGAGGAGGAGGAGGATGCCAGCGGTCTGGCGGAGGAGGAGGAGGAGGAGGAGGAGGTGCTCAGTCAGGACGAGCTGTCGCAGGAGAAGGAGGGGGAGGTCACCCTGGGGTGGATCAAGGAACTCCAGGTGCTACCGATGGAGCATGAGGTGGTGATGGCTGACCCCAGTCCTGACCAGCCGGATTACAACGTCTCTGCTCACGACATTGACTACGTCCTCGGAAACCTGGAGGTACAGTGCACGTGCTGTGTGTGCAGGAAGTGATGATGTCATCTGATGTCATGATGCTGTAGATGATGTCTATAAGCCATAGTATGTTGTCATAGCAACAGAACCAAAATGTCCCCGTGTTGTAGTCCTGATTCATGCCACACTGTCCAACGTTGAAGTGTCTGACTCAGCTGACTTTGCAAACATGCGAGGCTGAATACAAAGACGGGGAAGAGCACAACACAAAAGATCAGCACATCATATACAAGCATCAGACTAGCATTTGCATGTGCTCATCCAATTTCTGCATTCATGTGTCTATGACGGTTTTGATACAGTTTGGATACTACCTTGCATACTACAGGACACCCTGGGACAGCTGACTATCCAGTCACAGAAGGTGAAGCGATCCGTGGCAAACATCAACTTTGTCATCAACACCGTTCCCGTGGAAACGGCTGCGGAGCTGCGTGAACGCCTGGCGTGGATCAAGCAGCACTGGGAGCCTCTCGGCGGGCGGCTGAGACACCGCATCGCACAGATGAAGTTTGAGAAGGCTCAAAAAGTATGCTGTCCACATTGGCATTGTAGCTTGAAGATCCTCTCTACGTTCAATCAGTCAGGACGCCGTATTTAGCCACTAGGAATTGAAGGCAGAAGAAAGTTGTTCAAGGGGGTCATAATTGTAGCATGGCAGAGTACGGTGGCGTTGTCTTGTATAACACCACTTGGTATCTGGGCAGCCCCCCCCCCCCCCCCCCCCCCCCCCCAAATAAACAATTAAACCCTTGATGTGTATTATAGTTGTGAGTATTGAACCTTGTGATACGTCCACCCCCCGTCTGGTTGCCTAGGAAATCGTAGAGAACGTTCAGGAGGTAGTGCAGGAGATGGAGAACCAGCCGAAGACCAACCTCCTACCAGAGGAGATCGAGGAGAAGTTCTCACAGCTCATGGTAAACAATAAGCAGGCATTGCGTACATGTATGTTAACAAAACCATCGCAGCTCATCATGTACATGTATATCTCCTTTCCCTCCCTTCCTCCTTCCCTCTCTCCCTCTCCTACTCCTCTCTTCCTCTGTCCTTCCCTCTCCCATCCGCCTCTCCCAGGATTTCATAATCGACGTAGAGACGTTTGAAGCTCAGAAAGAGGAGTTTGTCTCCCAGCTAAACTCCTCCCTCGACCTTGTGACCCAGTTCCCACTGGAGGATCCCGGCCTGCTCAGTAGGACATCGGAGAAGCTGAAGCAAGGCTACAAGCAGGTCACAGAGAAGGTATGTCCGTTTGAATGTATGGAGTAGGGGAGTAGAAGAACACTGTAAAGCTTGTGTAACTTGTATGAGTTGTCCGGGAACAGAAAGGAAGAGAGGGGAGGGGGTATACTCAAGTACATGTACCTCCGCCCTTCCTCCGCCACCACTCATTCATGTGCCCCCCCTCCCTCCTCTTCACACCCTCCACCCTTGCCTCCCTCCTCCATTCACTGCCTCTTCTACTTTCTCCACCTTCCACCTCTTGAAACTCTCCCCTCCCTCCTCCACCTCTTCACACACCCCTCCCTCCTCCCTTCTCCCCCTTCACACTCCCCTCCCTCCTCCCTTCTCTCCCTTCCCACACCCTCCACCTCTTCACACACTCCTCCCTCCCCACACCCTCCACCTCATCCACCCTCACCTCCTCACAGGTGAAGCAGCAGAAGGTTTTCCTGGAGAAGTGGCGGGAGCAGTGGAGCACATTCTCCCAGCAGCTCTCCCATTTTGAGGACTGGGTTGGGCGGGCAGAGGAGCTGGTTGCTATGGAAACATACGGCCACACTCTGTCAGAGACAGAGGCCTACCTTACTGGTGTGAAGGTACATTGTACGTGTGTGACTGTGTGTGTACTCACCCTCACACACCCACATCCACCACCTCACCCTCACACACCCACACTCAATCACCTCACCCTCACACACCCACCTCACACACCCGCACTCTACCACATCACACACCCCACCCTCACTGCACCCTCACAGCACCTGAAGCAGCAGGTTCCCGTGGAGGAGGCCAAGGTCCTGCACCTGATCGAACACGGTAACACCATCCTGGCCAGTGTGGAGCCCCGGGGTGAGGCTGAGGGGGACATGGACAAGAAGCTCTCCGAGGTTGAGCAGCGGTGGTACAACCTGGTCACCCAGGTGTGTGTGTGTGTGTGTGTGTGTGTGTGTGTGTGTGAGCATCTATCTGAGTGTAGCCATATACACTGTATTCTCCCTCTCTCACCACCTGTGTCCCTCCCTTGAAAATTCCCTCCCTTCATCTGTTCCTTTTCTCCCTCCTCTTCCCTCCCTCCTCCCCTTTCCGTCCCTCCTCTCTCCCTCCTCTCTCCTCTCTCCCTCCTCTCTCCTCTCTCCCTCCTCATCTCTCTCTCCTCCTCCCTCCTCTCTCCCTCCCCTCCCTCCTCCTCTCACCTCTCTCCCTCCCCTCCCTCCTCCTCTCTCCTCTCTTCCTCCCTCCCTCCCTCCTCCCCTCCCTCAACCTCCCTCCTCTCTCCAACCCCTCCCCCTCCCGTCCTCACAGGGTGACGGCACTCTGGACCAGAGGGAGAGTTCTGTGAACAAGGTGCTCATTAACTGGAGGGCGTATGTGGACATGCATCGTGGCACCCAGGCCTTCATCACCCAGATGGTGAAGATGGTTGGCGACGAGCCGCTGGAAACATCGAATGGTGATGTCACTCTCCTCCCGACATACACGGTAAACCACGGGATGGTTGCGCTTGTGATTCACATTGCCACGACAACTTGACAACTTGAACGTCACCAACTAATTATTCAGTTTGTGTCTTGCATCATTGAGTACTGCCGTCTTGGATGTTATCCTCCCCCCCTCCTCTCCCCCCTCGTCCCCTCCCCCCTCCTCTCGCCCCTCCTCCCCTCCCCCCTCCTCCCCCCAAATTCCCGTACCTCCTTCCCTCCCTGTCACCCTGTACATCTTCCCTCCGTACCACCTCCTTCCTTTCCCTTCTTCACTCTCTCACCCATCTTCACTCTCTCACCCATCTTCACTCTCTCACCCATCTTCCCCTTCCCTCCCTCTCCTCTCCCTCTCCTCCCCCTCCTCCTCCACCCTCTAGACCTATGCAGACCAGCTGAAGGCAATGGATGTACAGTACAAGCGTCTGCAGTCTTTGGGAACAGAGCTCTCCTCTAATCCGTGTGTCGCCAGCAGGGCAGCCATCAAGGAGGAGTCCGAGAGCCTGAGAATGCAGTGGGAGCCTCTGAAAGACAACGTCATGGACAGTCTTGACATGCTGAGAAGGTGCGGACACTTTGTGTCGAATGTATACTCCTCGTTCCCAGGCTCCTCCCCAGCTTTTTGTCATACAGTACGCAACAAAAAGTTGGGGAGGAGCCTGGGAACAAGGCTGGGGGGGAGGAGCCTGGAACAAGGCTGGGGGGGAGGAGCCTGGGAACAAGGCTGGGGGGGAGGAGCCTGGGAACAAGGCTGGGGGGGAGGAGCCTGGGAACAAGGCTATACTCCCACTGCATGCTGAATGTACGGTCATGCACTGTGTGTGAACCTGATGCTGATGCCACTCCCCCTTCTCCCCACTCCACTCCTGTTCTCGTCCCCCCTTCCACTACCTCCTCCATGTCTTCTTCCCCTCCCCTCTCCTCCCCCTCCTCCCTGTCCTCCTCCCCTCTCCTCCCCCTCCTCCACCCTCCCTTCTCCTTCCCCTCCTCCACCCTCCTCTCCTCACCTTCCCATCTCCTCCCCCTCTCCCCCTCCCCTCTCCCCCTCTCCCCCTCCCTTCTCCTCCCCTCCCGTCTCCTCCCCCTCCTCTCTCCTCCCCCTCTCCCCTTCCCCTCTCCTCCCCCTCTCCTCCCCCTCCCCTCTCCTCCTCCTCCTCTCTCTCCCCTCTCCCGCTCTCCTTCTGTTCCCCTCCCTCCTCCTCCTCCTCTTCCCCGCCCCCTCCCCCCACCTCTAGGGAGCACGAGGGATGGGTGTTGGGCGTACTGCGGCAGATGTCCTCACTGGTGGCAAAGATGGAGGAGCTGGTTCAGAGTGAGGTGCAGTTTGTGGAGGAGTTCCCACTGGAGAGGCTGATGGGAGAGGACACCAGTGTGTATCTGCGGGAGGCTGACCTGCTCGTAGCTAGCCAGGTGTGTTGTTTGTGTAAGCATGTGTGATATCCATTCCAAATATCACCCCCTTCTCCCATTCTTTCACCATTCCAAACTGTCACGCCTCCACATTGTCACCCCTCCACACTGTCACCTGTCCCCATCTGTATTGCTCTACACTCCCCATTCACTGTCACCCTCCACTCTCCACATTCTTACTCTCATCCCTCCCCACTCCACATTTGTTCTCCACCCTCTCACCTCTCCTCTACCTCCCCTCCACATCCCCTTCACCTCCTCCCCTCCACCTCCACCTCCTCCCCTCCTCCTCCCCTCCACCTCCCAGGATAAGCTGGGCCAGCTGGAGGCTGACTGTACTCACTTGGAGGAGGAGCTTCTGGGGCGGCAGATCCAGCTTGAGACCGCCGGTCATCCTGCCTCCGAGCTGGACACTGAAGCCACGCTCAGTGAGCACCAGAGGCTGCAGCAGGCCCGTGACGATGCTGAGAGTACGGCAGATGCTCTGCTGCCCGTCCTCAATGTCTTTTACCTCCAGGTGTGTGTGTGTGTGTGTGTGTGCATGTGTATGTATGTATGTGTGTGTGTGTGTGTGTGTGTGTGTGTGTATGTATGTGTGTGTGTGTGCGTGCGTGTGTGTGTGTGTGTGTGTGTGTGTGTGTGTGTGTGTGTGTGTGTGTGTGTGTGTGTGTGTGTGTGTGTGTGCATGCGCGTGTGTGCTAACCCAGATCATACCTCCCACAGTTGCAGCTACTTCAGAAGGTGCAGGAGGCCCAGGGGGTCATTGCTATGGCGATAGACTTTGTGGGGGACCAAAATGCACTGGAGGCTACTCTGGCAGATGTGCTGGTAAGCCTTGTTCTCCCAGACCCTACCACCTGGTTTCTCAGTGTTTGCAGTAGGCCAAGATGGCCTTTTGCATGCTGGAAACACTCGAAACTGAAGGTGGAAATTGGTAACTCATTCATTGGCTACATACATGTAGTTGACAGCTGTTAGGACTGTACAGTGTGATTCATATGCCCCCTCACTTTCTGGAATCTTTCACTCTTGTGATCTTGCACGTATTTCAGGAATTATTCAAAATCACACTCAGTGAGTCACTGCTGTTCAAACTCACAAAATTATAATAAGGTTCACGCTCAGTTTACTCACACTAAATGTACACTCAGTAAACTAGCTGTACACTCAGTAAACTAGCTGTACACTCAGTAAACTAGCTGTACACTCAGTAAACTACATGTACACTCAGTAAACTAACTGTTCACACGGTAAACTCACTCACTGAAATTTCAGGTTCAGGCTCAGTAAACTCACTCAGTAAACTCACTCAGTAAACTCACTGTCATTTCAGGTTCACACTCAGTAAACTCACCGTATACTAAACAGAACATTAACTTGTTGACTGCACGTTGCTTGCACCAGTTTGCACATCTGAGCGTACCACATGCGCACCAGCACTGACTCACAACCACCTCACACACGCAGCTGAAACTCTCTGAGGATCGCTTTGAGACTCTCCGCTCAGATGCCTATGACCTTGGGTCCGTCTCCGAGGAGTACGAGACCGCACTGGAGGAGGAGCACACCTTCACTGTCCCCTCGTATGATAAGGTGAGGGAGAGCATGTGCGTATATGGTATGGGGATCAACATGGGCTTGGTGTGTGTGTGTAACCGCGGCGATGTGGTATGAATCATCCTCCTCAGGTGGTGGAGGTGAACCACACTCTGACGCAAGAGATCGAGGATCTCAGCAACTCGGCCAACGCTGCCAAGGTGCGTCTGCAGCTGTTCATCGAGTGGTGGGTGGAGTACTGCAGTAACCGTGGCGACGTGGTCCCCTGGCTGGAGGGGGCGGAGTCTCGGCTGGAGCAGCTTGTGGCCAGGGCGGAGAGTACCCAGAGCCCCCTGGTCTCCCCCGTAGAGCTGCTGCAAGATGCCAAGGTGTGCAGTGTCATTGTGATGTCATTAGTTCCTGTCATTAGACATCATGTACGTACAGGTGTACACACACAGAGATACCAAACCCAGGGCTGAGTAATGGCAGGAGCCCACGCTCATAAGCTCCTGGTATTGGCAGACACATACTATAACAAAAATGCCTCTGCATGCACATACATGTACGTGCTCACACCCATGCATACACACCCTCAACGCTCACAAACACATTCACTCACACACATGTATATTCATGTACACCCTCAAACACATTCATGCACACACATACACACACACACACACACACACACACACACACACACACACACACACACACACCGTCAATGCTCACAAAACACATTCACACACACACACACCCTCAATGCTCACAAAACACATTCACACACACACACACACACACCCTCAATGCTCACAAAACACATTCACACACACACATACACACACCCTCAATGCTCACAAAACACACACACACACACCCTCAATGCTCACAAAACACATTCACACACACACACACACCCTCAATGCTCACAAAACACATTCACACATGCACACACACATGCACACACACACACTCACAGGAGCTTGAAGGAGAAATGTCGGAGAAGGTTGTCGTACTGCAAGCTCTGACCGCCACTGGCCAGAACATTCAGGATGAGATGGAGTCGAAGGGAGCTCCTCCGAGTGAGATATCGGACCAGCTTCTAGACATCCGCGGGAGGTGGGACGCTCTCTCCTCCAGGTTGAGCGTCCAGGTGACTAGACTGGAGACGGAGGCTGACCAGTTTAACAAGTTCTTGACTAGTTTTACCGGTTTCATGAGCTGGTTGGGGGAGTTTCACGACACCTTGTATGACGAGGTGTGTGTGCAGATCCCACAGAGGGCTAGTGATGAAACTGTGCTCCACCACAAGACACAGCTCCAGGTGTGTGTTGGGAGGAGGAGGGGAGGTGGGGGAGGTGAATGGTGAGTGTGTGGGTTGGAAGGAGGGAGAGAGGTGTTGAGTGTGCCCTCCAGAGGGAGGAGGTATGTTTTGTGCCAAAATTGGCTCATTTTGTCCTATTTTGGCTGATGTACCGTTTCTGCCAAAATGGACCAATGAACCAAACTTGGTATTGAGAACAGACTTGGAAGAGAACGTTGCGCTAGTTATGTGAATGAGATATTAAGCTGGGGAAGTTGTGCCATTGTGGTCAGCATAGAAAGAGCTTTCAAATGATGTCCTTAAATGATTTTTCAAGTCGGTCACATTTTTGCCAAAAATCGCACTCGACCAAAGGCTATAATCCATGATTTTGGGTAAAAACTCAACCTACAGCAAAATGGACATCATTGGAATGCTCCATTCATGCTGATCACAATGGTGCAAATCCCAGCTTCATATCTCATTCCTAGCCCAAGATACCTAGCATAGTATGCATGCTAATCCTACATCTATAAAACCTACAATATAATAGTTCTATACTACACGGTACGCATTAGTCTGATATACCACTTGGTTAACCAATCAGATTGGTATTACACTTTTTTCTCGAGGTACTGCTGTAATAGAAAGCTGATTGGCGAATACTTCGCTTAGTAACGCCGTTGCAGAACCTGGTTGCTAGGCAGCCTATACAGCTTACCTTCAGTTGTAGGGTTGAAAAAGGGAGCACGGCTGAAGCGGAGAAAGCGCCTGCCTCCAAAGTAAGTTTCACGAGCGGATACACCGTACATGAGCTGCTCACACGCGCTGTTGAGATGTACATAGCTACGCTCTGGTTCCAAACCTGTACCGAACCAGGACCGACAACCACAGCCACGCCTATTGCGTGAAGCGACGCTCGTGCCATGCCGTGACCGTGGCCCGAGTCACTCGCTAGTGCTTGCTACCAACCGTGCCTGCTGCGTGTCAAGGACGCTCCAAGTTTCACCAACGCATCCAACAGCAACACTAAGAAAACCACTGTGATGTAGCTAGCTAAGATGTAGGATTAATCTGTGATAGGATGGTCTACTGTGGTATTTTGGATTAATAGCACTCGCAATGCAGTCAGGAAGTAAATAGCACTCGGCTTCGCCTCGTGCTATTTTACACTTCCTGACTGCATTGCTCGTGCTATTAATCCCAAATACCACAGTGGACCATCCTATTACATATACAAACTACGTACTGTATTATAGGAGTCTAACGTCCAAGGAAAGTTGCATTGTATCTCAGTAGGTGAATGAGATACAAAGCTGGGAATTGCACCATTGTGATCAGCAGGAATGGAGCTTTCAAATGATGTCCTAGAAAAGGATTTTCACATTGGTCACATTTTTGCCGAAAATCGCACTCGACCAAAGGCTATAATCCATGGTTTTTCATGATTTTGGGTCAAAATTCAACCTACAGCAAAAAGGACATCATTGGAAAGCTCAATTCATGCTGATCACAATGGTGCAAATCCCGGCTTCATATCTCATTCCTACCCCAAGATATATAGCTCTAGCATAATACTCATCGGGCCTAACTCTAATACAGCTACAGTACATCCTTTGTCACAATGCACCCACCGACACCATGCACCCCCCCCCCCCCCCCCCCCACCCTCCCACACACACACACACACATGCACACAATATGAAATTATTGTTTATACATGTATGTATTTCACTGTACATTACATTACACAGGATTTCCGTCAGGAGGTAGGATTGCGGGAATCTGAGTACAACGTAGTGACGTCGCAGTGTGAGGTCTGGGCGGACCATCTCATCCCAGACGAGAGTCTCAGCGACCTCCCCTCGCCCTCCGAGGAGTCTGGTACGCCATTAACATGTGGCGGTACTCTGTCTCAATGATAGCCTCATTCCCAGGCTGTGTCAGCCTCATTCCCTGGCCATGTCAGCCTCATTCCCAGGCCATGTCAGCCTCATTCCCAGGCCGTGTCAGCCTCATTCCCAGGCCGTGTCAGCCTCATTCCCGGGCCGTGTCAGCCTCATTCCCTGGCCATGTCAGCCTCATTCCCGGGCCGTGTCAGCCTCATTCCCGGGTCGTGTGAGCCTCATTCCCGGGCCGTGTCAGCCTCATTCCCTGGCCATGTCAGCCTCATTCCCAGGCCGTGTCAGCCTCACTCTCGGGCCGTGTCAGCCTCATTCCCTGGCCATGTCAGCCTCATTCCCAGGCCGTGTCAGCCTCACTCCCGGGCCGTGTCAGCCTCATTCCCAGGCCGTGTCAACCTCATTCCCGGGCCGTGTCAACCTCATTCCCTGGCCATGTCAGCCTCATTCCCAGGCCATGTCAGCCTCACTCCCGGGCCGAGTGGGCCAGTGTTAAACCTTGATGAAAGGACGTTTTCTATAATGAATTTATATTGCTGGGTGGGTAGAGAGATATATAGCTCAAAGAGCTTTCCAACCTACCATTCCTGATTCTCAGCGTCACGTGCACATGTCTAGTAATAATCTAAGTTTCAAGATTTACTTTTTATTTAGTGCTGGTTGTAGTGACGAGTTCAAATGTATACCACCTCTTTCTCCTTGCAGGTGAGGAGGCGACTGACTTTCCCTTTGAAATCCAGCTCCCGTACATCAGGAACCGCGTGAAGCTGGCGGCCAAGAAGTGGTCCAGCGTGCAGCGTCTGCTGGAGGAGAGGGAGCACCAGCTGGAGATGAGCATGGGGAGCATGGTGGCCTTCCTGGAGGCCGTGGCGGAGCTGCTCACCTGGACAGAGGAAAAGCTACGTCTGGACGCCCTCAGTGCCACACCTCCTGCCAGCCTGCCGGTGCTGAGAGGATACGTGGAGACCTTGGAGGTAACGGGAAGAGTTTCATTTTTCGAAATGACACTGGAGCAAAGATTCATACACACACACTGCGCACACACACGCAACAGTCAACACGTGGAGAGCTAACCGACCAGCGGCTTCCCTTGAGGAGAGGTCTGGAGAAGACAGCTGAATCTCTGAGGGTCCAGCTCTCTGGCACCAATGCAGAGAGGGTGGAGAAGCAGCTGGGTGAGGTGGCACGGCAGTGGCAGCAGCTGGAGGACACTCTGGACAGCAGGGAGAAAGGTAGCGCATCACACACTCCAGGGGACCAGTACCTCGTTCCTAGGCGAACTATTATGCACCTCAGAGTCTTCAGCAGTGATATTGCAAGCAGTAGCCATTTGAAATACTGCTGTGTTCAGCTCTCGCTTGCTCCCCTCCTTCCCTCCCTTCCTCCCTCCCTCCCTCCCTCCCTCCCTCCCTCCCTCCCTCCCTCCCTCCCTCCCTCCCTCCCTCCCTCCCTCCCTCCCTCCCTCTCCCCTCCCAGTTGTCTCTGCCCTAATCTCCCACATTGAGAGCTACTGGTCCTCGGTAGCCGAGATCGAAGCATGGCTGGGAGTGGGGGAGGCCAGGATGGAGGAGTGTGGACCCATTGGAGCCAACCTCCAGAGACTTGTAGAACAAAGCCCGATACTCGAGGTGGGAGCAGCTTACATAGTCACAGTGTCGCACACTCCCCACACACTCACAGTGTCACACACTTGCTCCCCACACAGTCAAGTGTCGCACACTCCCCACACAGTCACAGTGTCACACACTTGCTCCCCACACAGTCACAGTGTCACACACTCCCCACACAGTCACAGTGTCACACACTTGCTCCCCACACAGTCACAGTGTCACTCACTCCCCACACAGTCACAGTGTCACTCACTCCCCACACAGTCACAGTGTCACACACTCCCCACACAGTCACAGTGTCACAAACTTGCTCCCCACACAGTCACAGTGTCACTCACTCCCCACACAGTCACAGTGTCACTCACTCCCCACACAGTCACAGTGTCACTCACTCCCCACACAGTCACAGTGTCACACCACTCCCCACACAGTCACAGTGTCACACACTTGCTCCCCACACAGTCACAGTGTCACACACTCCCCACACAGTCACAGTGTCACAAACTTGCTCCCCACACAGTCACAGTGTCACTCACTCCCCACACAGTCACAGTGTCACTCACTCCCCACACAGTCACAGTGTCACACAATCACAATACAGTCACAGAGCTACAGTCATGCAGTCACAGTGTCACCATGATAGTGCTCCCTACACACCATCGAATTACTTTATCCTCCCCTTCCCTGTCCCTGTCCTTCCCCCTTTCCATCCCCCTCTCCCCCTCTCCTTCCCATTCCCCCTCTCCCCTCTCCTTCCTGTTCCCCCTCTCCCCCTCTCCTTCCTGTTCCCCCTCTCCTTCCTGTTCCCCCTCTCCCCCTCTCCTTCCTGTTCCCCCTCTCCCCCCTCTCCTTCCCCCCTCTCCCCCTCTCCTTCCCCCTCTCCTTCCCCCTCTCCTTCCCCTCTTCTCCTTCCCTCCTCCCCTTCCCTCCACAGACCCTTGACGAAGACATTCTGAACCACAAGAAAGCCCCCGAGGATCTCCATTCTGAAGCTATGAATATCATTACGGAGTGCTGTGATGGGTCCGGAGATGAAATTCTAAACCATTCCCGCCAGTTACAAGCTCGTTTCGATGCTCTCTCCCAAAGCTCCCTGGAGTCACAGGAGCTGTGCGAAGAAGCGACATCAGCATTGCAAGAGTTGCAGACGGAGTTTGACTCGTTTGTCCGCTGTCTAGAGAGGATGGGGGGGAAGCTGGCGGAGCGACGGAAGATCAAGTACCCAATCGGCACCATCCAGAATGAACTAGACGAGCACTACGTGAGTTCTAGGGGGTGCTGTTGAATGCACAGTAGTTCTTATCACTGGAATCTCTATAGCTATAGGCCACTCTTTGTCAAATGAATTGGAGGTACATGTATACTAGCCTCGTTCCCAGGCCTGCACTAGCTTGCAGTACAGTTAAGCTGGAGAAGGCTGGCCTGGTAAGTTTATCACATGAGTGATATGTCAGGGTTGAGAAAGAAGACCTAAAATGAACGTGGGGCTCAGAACAGCAAGAAAAGCATATGCACTCTACACGATCTCCCACATGTACGTAGTACACGTGATGCGAGCTCTAGTCTCTTGTAACTGAATTACATGTCCGTATGAAAAATGTTTTCCTCTGTAGGATTTCATGCGAGATTGTGAGCAGCAGACCGACCAGTACTCTGATCTCTATTGCCATGGCAACCGTCTGTCGGCCAGGTACAAGCCCAGTGACACTCTTGATGCGATGATGTCATCGTTACATGATCAGTGGGTGGGATTCGTCGGCCAGCTTGGAGAGAGGTGCGAGGAGCTGCTCGGGGTGCAGGAGCTATGGATGAAGTACGAGCGGGAGGTGAAGCAGCTGCTGAACTGGATCATTGCAGAGGCGGACAAGTTCTCATCTGAGGTGACGACGCAGGGGGACAAGGGGATCGAAGATCACATCACATCGTGCAAGGTGGGAAGGACATGCGTGCTTGTGTTGTTGTATGTGTATGTTGTGTGTGTATGTTGTGTGTTGTGGGTGTGTGGCTGTAGTATGTAATCGTTCTGGTATTCTATGGAACAATTGCACCATGGGAGGGGGGGGGGGGGGGGGGGGGGGGGGGGCAGGCAGTCATTCCAGTACACACCTACACACCCACACACATTCACTCGCCCACACACATTCACTCACCCACACATTCACTCACTCACACACAGTCACTCACCCACATGTACACACATTCACACACCCACACACATTCATACCCACACACATTCACTCACCCACACACATTCACTCACCCACACATTCACTCACACACATTCACTCACCCACACACATTCACTCACCCACATGTACACACATTCACACACCCACACATTCACACACCCACAAATTCACACCCCCACACCAGGTGTTGTCAGACACCCTGGAGGAGAAGCAGGCAGCAGTTGTCGATATCCAAGACCTGGCGGAGATTCTCCGAGCAGAGGACGGAGAGAAGAAGAACGGAACCAGCGACGTGGAGTCGAGGTGAGCAGTGTCACCTGCAGCCGAAAGCTGACAGGAAATGGGAGGGAGAGAAAGTACGACCACATCAAATGAGTAAATGCAAAGGAAATGAGGCCAGGAAAGGAGGGAGGGAGGGAATGAGGGAGGAGGGGTGAGGGAGGGAGAGAGGGAGGGATGAGGGTGGAAGGAAGGGGTGAGGGAGGGAAGGAGGGAGGGGTGAGGGAGGAAGGGAGGGATAGAGAGAGGGAGGGAGGGAGCAACATGTTAACACTGTTTTGGTCTTCCGTAGCACAGGCTACATGTACCCTCCTTTGGGGATACACGGTGTCCTGCTTTAGCAGTACCAGCTGTCGCTTAGCAACCAGTCATCTCACCACCACCTCCCCCTCATACCTGCAGGTGGAAAGACGTCAACCAGCACTGGAACTCCTTGTGCAAGCTGCTAGCAGAGACTCTGTTGCGCCTTGAGGCAACGTATGCTGAAGTCCGCCATGTGTTGCAGATTACTGAAGAGGAGTTTGACTGGCTGGAGAGTTGTGAGCACGCTGCACAAGTGCGCCGACCCACTCGAGGAGACTTGCAAATTGTGCAAGAAGAGATTGACACACACTATGTGAGCGGGCCACAGGGAATGAAGTCCTCCCTCCTCCTGTCCCTTCTTCCATCCCTCCCTCCTTCCCTCCTCTCCATCCCTCTGTCCCTCACTTCCTCCTTCCCTCTTTCCCCACCTCTGTTCCACCCTTATTTAACCCTCTGCCACTGCTTCTCCCTCCTTCCTCCTACCCATCCCCCCCCCCCCCCCCCCCCGCATGCCGTGTGAGCAACCAATGCACCTCTCTCCTCTGTCCATCCTTCCTTCCCTCCCTCCCCTACCATCTCACTGCCTCCCTTCTCCTTTGCCGTCTCTCACTCCTGTCTTGTTCCCCTTCCAGCAACTCTCCCAGGAAATACAGGAGCATCAGAAGGAGGCAGAGTTTATTCAGCAGACGGTGAACTTCCTAGTGGAACACTCCCGCAAAGAGCGGAGGGAAGAGATAGCGCTAAGAGCAAAAGACTTTGTACAGCGATACCAGGTCCTCAGCTCGTCCGTGGACACCTATGTTAGCAGCATGCAGGATTCCATTCCAATCTGGAAGGAGTTTAGCGCCCACGGCCAGGGGATGCTTGAGTGGCTCAACCACATGCACGGGGAACTGGAATCGGATCACACCCAGCCCGGGAACGCGTTCGTGACCGAGAGGAGCCTGGGGAATACTGAGGTAGGGGGAGCAGGCTGATGTGGGATTTAGTATAGAAAAGTTGTCCAGGGCTCATGGTCATGTCCGGTCAACAGACAATTTCTGGTCAAATAGTGTACCTGTATGTGTCTGGGCATATCCCAGAATGTCCAGACAATACGTCCACACATTCCTTTGAACTTTGATATGTGGATGTAATCCAGAAGAATATTTTTAGAGGTCCCTGCATCTGCATGCAGACATCAGGGGAAAACTACACAGCTGTATACACTAGCTAGTGTAACAGTTAGATTTCAGATTTCTTTGTGGCTGCCACGTACACCCCCTTAGTCCACCTCATGTCACCTGACGTCATTCACGTGATAAATATTCTCAGACCTGCTTCCATGTTGTAATAGTGGCAGCACAAAGCGGAAACAGGAACGAAGCTAGGAAAGGAAGCTGTCTTTCCTCCTTCTGAGCTCACCCCCTCACACCTCTCACACCCTCACACCCTCACACCTCCCAGGTACTCGTTCATGACATCCAGGACCACCAGGACGCGCTCGTGCTCCTGGGAACAGCTGTGAAGAGTCTTGCTCGGCTGTGCGTCCCTGAAGATCAAGCCTTTGTGCTGGGTCGGTTGGGGGAGGTGGAGGGGGAGATGGGGGACGTGTCCGAGCAAACCAGTGGCCGGGTTGATGTGCTGGAGCAGAGACTGAAGAGCTGGCAGGTCAGTGTGCACTGAGGTGTATGGTGTGTATAGTATAGTAGTAGGGCTGATATATAACAATACATGTACTACTATACAATGTATTTGAGGGAGAATCATTGGAGTACTGATGAGTGACGACGTCAGGAGCCCATAACGAGAAGGAACGTCCGGACAACTTATAGCAGCAGAACGTGTTCAGTCAATCAGCAGCAACCTAGCCATGCCCTTATTTGGAACCTCTTTATGGAGCAAGAGCCGACCTTCCTGTACTCTAGTGCATGTACGTGTAGGTGTTGGCCCCGCCCACTGGCCCCGCCCACTGGTTCATGAATAAATTAAGTGTGACTACAGTACAGATAACCCAGTTGCCATATATGGTCAAGCACTAGCGCTATTGGACCGGACTTGTTCCGTAGTTGGACGTTCCTTTCTCGTTATGATGACGTATATAGTAGGTCGGAGGGATAGCCATGATATAGCGTCATGTGATGAAGATTCAGCCATCAGGATAACCACCTGCATAGTGTACTGTGATTTACATGCATAACTCTGCATACCTCTGCGTACTTCTGCATAACTCCGCATACCACTGCATAACTCTGCATACCTCTGCATAACTTTGCATACCTCTGCATAACTCCGCATACCTCTGCATAACTCTGCATACCTCTGCATAACTCCGCATACCTGTGCATATACTAGGTGTTTCCAGTTGAGGAGGCCAAGGTAGTGCAGGAGTTCCTGGAACAAGCGGAGGGGGAGGTGGAGGAGGAGTTGGCAGAGGATCTGAGTGCCGAAGATCTCCTGCAGAAGTTGGAGCGTCTGGAGGCCCTTCACGAGATGCAGATGCACAATGAGGACAAGGTGGCGACCATCGACGAGTCGGCCGAGAGTGAGGACGTTAAGAAGGCGTTGGAGAAGAACCCCGATATTTCCAAGGAGAGAAGCAACCTTCTGCAAGGTGGGAGACACGCACACGTTTGAAATAATCACCACTCAATAAGAGCTCTAAACTTGCTGGATGCCTGAACTCATATATAGTCACTTGATTGGTAGACGTGGGAGCACGTGCTGTAGCACTCGACCCATCGCTCTCTCCGCGTCACGCTCGTACTTGCTCTGCACTCGTCCTCGCTTGCTTTGTGCTCGTGCTGTAGTACGGAACACATTTTAGGCACTTGACAACCCGCACAAGGTCCTTGCTTGAATGCGCAAAATATCAAGAGAGTGCGAGTGGTACTCTAGTGAGGACTCTCGAGGGATCCGTCGCTCGAATTCAAGGACTTTTGAGACGCAGTATACAATCACTTTACCCAATAGGAATGGACTGTCTCGTGCTATGGGAAAAGATGCAACCTGCTTTGAGCATGAAATGCGGAATGATTTACAAGTACTTCCGTTGTGTACACAAATGCATGCAAACCAGGTTGGTCCAATGTCTCATTCGCTCTGAAGGACAAGATCGAGGGGATGAGGAAGAAGGCTAAGATGGTCCAACATCTGGAGGGGTCGCTGCGTACATGCAGTGAGGGGCTGCAGGAGTATGGGAAGTTTGTGGAGTGCCCCCTGCCCCCCTCCCTCCTCCTCGAGGCCAGGCAGCAGGAGCTACGCAACACAGCGGTACGGAGATCACGCAATCATTGTTTTGCTTATAATGCAGCAATTGAGAGCTAGGTCTGCATGGTGGTCGTGAGGACGCTAAGAATTCCAGCACAATGTACCGTAGTGTTGTGAAGGAGTGCCGTCTTGCAAAAGAGTGCCCACCCCACACTTTTGGCTGAATTTCCTGTATCAGGTCTCACCCACCAGTCTCGAATGCTTGGATAATTAGAGTGGGTATGTTAGGTGGTATCTGAGGGTATCTAACATGACTCTGTAACACACGATAGGTTGAATGCTGAAACTGATTCAGTGTAGAGTGATTCGTCTGTCAACTCACCCAAGCAGTGCTATTTTCCTCCCACAGGTCACACTGCACAACACCTGTCAGTCCTGTGTTACAAACCTGTTAGACGTGTTAGACCAGTATACAGCCTCCGCAGATGTACAGGTGCCTACCCACCTAAGAGAACGGGCAGCTGCCATTAATGAAGAGTTCCAGGTGTTGGTTGGCAAGGCAACAGAAAGGACCAATCAGATTACAGAAACTCTGAATTCTTGGGCTGATTTCCGAAGTGGCTTGGAGGAGTTTTCTGCGTGGTTGCGGAGTGCACTGTCCGAGCTGGCCAGCCTGAGGGTGTTTGAGATGTTTCTGACGGAATTTTCTTCACTTGAGGGTAGACTGGAGGTGTGTGTGTGTGTGTGTGTGTGTGTGTGTGTGTGTGTGTGTGTGTGTGTGTGGTGTGTGTGTGTGTGTGTGTGTGTGTGTGTGACACTACTCTGCCACCATGTTGGGTTCACGAGCACTCCTGCAGGTACTCAGTTTTCCACTCTCTTGCATGCAGGTGCTGTGTGAGGAGGTGGAGGAGAACGGAGAGAAGTTTGAGGCACTGAGCAGAGGGAGTCAGCAGCACTTGTTTGGTGAGGAGGAGGAGGTTCAGAGAGTGGAGCAGAAGTTCCAGAAGGTTGAGCGAGGATGGCATTCAGTGAAGGAAGGTATGTTTAACTACAACCGCCTCCTCTTCTTTCATCGTAAGGTTGTACAAACTCTGCATAGCAGCAGGCCTGCAATTTGTTTTGACATGACATGCCCCGCCCCCAACTTCCGGAAAGCGAGAGAATTGGTCTAGCTTGATAGACTAATTGGGGCGAGCCTGAGCGAGCCCCACATAGACGAGTTTGCTGTACATTTTCCATATATTTATTTCTTTATATGTATCGTACGTCATGCCGTAAATCACTTCCTGCTCGTATTTTGCGTGTCATTGCGTCATGCGTTAATTCAAACCACAAACGAACTCACCATTGCAACGTCAACGACATAGACACGAACTATGAACGGTCTACCTCAACAAGGATGGAGACTATAGCGCGCGGTGAGGGGCTATATAAAGCATTTCATGAAGACGGGAAGAGTGCTTCAAGCGATCTCATGGTGTGCATTAGCTAGCTAGCTGGCATGCATGCAGGCTTTAATAGCTATAAACCATGACGGTGTGTTAGACTGCTGCTTCAGCTATTGCCAGAGGATGGGAACTTGACTGGTCTGCGCTCGGTAACACTTACCTCAATGTGACATGCAGTCAAGACACAGATCTGGCATCAGCAGAGAAATTTATGAGAAAGTCGCCCTCCGGTGGCGACAACAAAGAAAGAGAGCTCTCCTGGACCTACCTACCAGACTGCTTCGGCTAACCTGATTCGCAGTTGCTGTGAAGTGCATGGGTGTACTTTTAGTGTCATAACTTCTGTGTCCTTAACTTAAGTCGTGCTATACTCTCCGTGTACATTCAGATGACATGCACTGACAGTCATGCTCATGCATCTGCTCCATGTAGGAACACATGCTCATGCAACTGCTCCATGTAGGAACACATGCTCATGCATCTGCTCCATGTAGGAACACATGCTCATGCAACTGCTCCATGTAGGAACACATGCTCATGCAACTGCTCCATGTAGGAACACATGCTCATGCATCTGCTCCATGTAGGAACACATGCTCATGCAACTGCTCCATGTAGGAACACATGCTCATGCAACTGCTCCATGTAGGAACACATGCTCATGCAACTGCTCCATGTAGGAACACATGCTCAGGCAACTGCTCCATGTAGGAACACATGCTCATGCAACTGCTCCATGTAGGAACACATGCTCATGCAACTGCTCCATGTAGGAACACATGCTCATGCAACTGCTCCATGTAGGAACACATGCTCATGCAACTGCTCCATGTAGGAACACATGCTCATGCAACTGCTCCATGTAGGAACACATGCTCATGCAACTGCTCCATGTAGGAACACATGCTCATGCAACTGCTCCATGCACATTCGACAACTGTACTCACTCAGGCTCGCCCCACAATGTTCTGCATTCGTCTAGTATGACCCATATTCATATGCACCTGTAAGTGAGCTGTGCTTAGTAATGTGTGGCTACGGTAGTCCGTATTCCAGTATACTGGAGATCAGGGAATGGAACTAGCTGGTGAGGTTCACGGTGTTCCCTGTTCATCCTGAAGGTGTGAGGACATTGCCTGAAGCCATTCAGCCGTGGAAGGACCTGACTGACCGGTTTGATGATTTGAGCATCTGGTTGGACGAGCTGGAGGGGAGGGTGGAATGTGACCTCGTGAGGGTGCAGGAGGAGGGGGTGGAAGGGGGAGACCCCCTTGACCTCATTGTCAACATTAAGGTAGAGTTGATGTTATTAGAGATTGTAGGTATAACACTGGGATGAAGTAGCATCTACACTGACCTCTAGCTTGACCTTTGAACCAAGCGAAAAGAAGCTGGAGACGGCCTAGTACTACTCATCAGACTGCAAGGTGAACTCGATCATGACGTACATGGACTTGGTTTTCCAGTAACTATGGCAACGTGCCCACATAAAAGATAGCCAGTGACTGAAAGAGGCACAAAATGACTACTTTCTATAGCTACAGTACAGCACAGAAGTCAGCAACTCAGATGCCAGCTGTGTTTTGATGAGAAGTACAAGGACCAACGGCACCAGATTTCTAGCGAGTTATTGTTGACTTTTACAGTACAGAAGTGGACCACTGGAGGCATCGGGTATGGAGCTCCGTGGACCACTGGAGGCATCGGGTATGGAGCTCCGTGGACCACTGGAGGCATCGGGTATGGAGCTCCGTGGACCACTGGAGGCATCGGGTATGGAGCTCCTGGTTGTAGTGGGTAGCTCCAAGAGCTTACCAAGCACTTACAGGTGTAGCACATCCAAAGGTAAGTATGTGCCTAGCTTACCACCACATCACTGCTCACAAGAAAGTTGCAAATCATGGGCACTTGCCCACCTCCCATACACCATGAGCATGCAACATGATCGAGTCCACCTTGCAGTTTGATGATGTAGGAGTGGTACCAGCCGCTTATACTTGTGCGGTTCAAAGGTCACATGCGGCAGTCAGGAAAGCAGAGGGAGATGGCCTGGGAACAACTCTTATGTCCAGTACCAATGATAATTCTTGGAATGAGACACAATTCATTGCCTAGACCTTGTGTATCTACTGCTGTGCAGGACCACCTCCTGAAGCTCAAGCAGCAGGCACCGCAGTTACAAGATCTACTGGAGCGGGCAACTTCCCTGCTGACCTCTGACCTCTGCCAGCAGTACCACCCCGCCCACGATCTTAGAGAGCAGTGCAGGGAGATGGAGGGAAAATGGAGGAAGCTTGAGGAGAAATTGCAGTTGGCGTTGGAAGACGTGGAGGAGAAGGTAGGGAGGAGGTCCTGTGACTTCTTATGCTCTATACTAGCCGATGGTTCACAACAAACTTAGTTTATCATCACAAGCGTTTCAAGCACACTTCGTTAGTCTTCCTCAAATGCTTTGTGAACTAGTGCCTAGTATAGAGCATGTACCTAGCCACACTGAGCTGATCTAGTGTGTCCTAGCCACACTGAGCTGATCTAGTGTGTTGTATTCATGCTGAGCTTTTGGTTACCTTGCAGCATACCTTGAAGTCAAATTCAATAGCTTGATAGCTCAATACAGTTGATGCCTATGTTGCAAACAGCTGAGAAACAGCAGGCTAGTGCAGCAGGTAGGAGGAACTCACTTTCAGGGTTTTACTCGAAAGACTTTGAGAGTCTGATTGCATCCACCAGCTCGTACCGTACAGCTAGCAGGATTCCCAGGTTGCTTCGTAGGTGACGAGCTTACGGTTCACCAACAATCATGTATGTGGATGCAATGTCACACACAGCATTGTTTGAGGGTTAAAATTTAGCTATAATATTGAGCTACCAGCAGTGTGGTTGCATGTTCAATAATGGATTTCAGGAAACGGTAATGCAATGGCTCATACATTTAGACCACTAAAGTTAATACCTACCAGGGTTTCATTTAAGGGAGCAGGAGGGGGACACTTGACCCCCCTTGAGTCTTTGCTGCCCCCCCTTGAAAGATATACAGGTGTATACCCAAGAAGTAATATATGATATACGTATACACTCATGCCTACCTGCCCCCTTACTTCGCCACGCTACAATTTTGTCCCCCCTCAAACGATTTCCTAAATGAAACACTGCCTACCTAATCTGCTGTATGCCCAAATTGATGTTATCACCTTTATTAATAATAACAGGCTGCCAGATGGAAGGCTGAAGCCATCTACAGCATGAGAGAAGTCAAATTGATGGAGCATCGCATGGGAACTATGACAACACAGATCGAAGAGCAAGAAACGCTAATAGAACAACTCAAGGCAAAGCTGGCAGATGCAACAAACCTGGACAGCAAGCCGAGGAGCCATGGCCTGTTCTCCCTCCCCACCTTCGTCTCCCTCCTGTGTGTCCTGGCAGCTGTCCTGGTACTCTACCTCTTCCTGGCCATCGAGCCTCCAGCAGTAAAACCCTTTTAGATTGACCGTCTCCTTTATAGACACTTTCAAAGTTTATAGCCTCCTTATTTTTTCCTCCGTGATTGTAGAACTCTCCTCAGCTGCTTGTACTCTCACATGACCCACTGTACTGTCACATGATCCATTGTACTGTCACATGATCCATTGTACTGTCGCATGGTTTGTAACTCATCCAAACCTTGGTCACCACTATCTTCTGCCCCATGGCTTTCTGGTTATCACAGCCTCTTTCAGCTATCACTATCAGCAGACACCAGTATATTCTTCTACCCCTAGTACCAGTTCATGTGTACTGTCACATGATCCATTGTACTGTCACACGATTCATTGTAGTGTCACATGATTCATTCAGCTATTGCTGTTAGCAGACACCAGTGTTATTCTTCTACCCCTAGTATGAGTTCACCCAATTGAACTTATTACTACTGAAAATTCCATGTCCTGTTCAAAGCGTTTGTTCAGGGACTATTATGCATGCTAATGAGTGTTTGGAATGTCACATGAGCAAGATCCATGCATCTGGAGGATCAATGGTATTGAGAGTGTTCTCAAGTCTGCAAGCAAGGTGTGCTTAAACCAATGGTCCAGAGACACCAAGTATCAGGACATGCTTGAAGTTTGGAATATAATATAGCAAAGTGTTAATTACTTATCAGATTCTGTGTATAGCTTTCCCCACCCCTGTATGTTAATGTTTATCTATTGTACGTCCCATGCACACTCTTTTCCTGCGTATAGCTGTTTCCTTACCAAGTTCTGAAATGTATTTTGGATGTCTAGAGCTATTCTATAGCCTAGAGCTATTCATGCTTGTACTGTTTATGTAGCAAAAACAACAAGAAAGCTCTGGATGACGGCAGCTTGATCATCCATTGGCAACTGTAACTCTATAATTATAGAAGACATTATTGAGTCTGATGTGCAACAGGTAACGAAAACATGTCAGTCAGTATCCTGAAGCCTGGCCTCGATCATTACTCTACAGCGATTGTGTCAAGCACATTTCATCTCCACTCTATACAATAGATCCACTCTCACAACTGCAACCTCATAATATTATGAGGTTGAGCTATTTAGCTAATTACATGAATCTTTTCTTTATGATCCTGGGGGTTGATTAGCCTCATTCCCATGTCCTGCCCGTCTCCTTCGTGTAACTGATAGCGGTGCATGGGCCCGGGAACAAGGCTTGGGGATTACTCTTTGATTGGCCTTGTTACAGTTATTATATTACCGGCGCCCATTAGTATATTATCCATGCACATAGCTAGCTGCGCCACACCAGGTTGTCCAGTATTCTCATAATTATTATGAGAAAACTGGACAACCTGCAGCTGTGTGGTGAAATGGACTTCACCTATAGCTATGATGAGTCGCACTACATGTACATTACAGCATGCATTGCCAATGTCGATCTGAATTTATGTCCATGCACACCAGTTTGTACTAGTCTCGGAACCAGACCCTTCGCGCAGACCCTCCTCCTCCCCCACGCGAAGGGTCTGGTTCCGAGACTAGTGTTGTACATGTAGTAGTGAGACGTAATAATTATTACAGTATATGATTACAGTATGATTATGATTACTGATAAATGTGCTCGTTACAATTACCTAGAATCGAACATTAACAGGCAAGTGATTAGAAAAGAAGAGGTTTACATATGCATGTTCCCGTTGCACAAAACCTTAAATCACACGAGGTCATGAGTCATGTAGATCTATTAGAACAACATTGTCTAAAAGTTGAACATGAATTAGCCTAGCTCGTCCCAACGATGAATATAATGGCTTCATGAGCTAATCTCTAAATCATAGTCCACATGCAAGTTCACAACTACGTGGGAATGACAGATTAAAATTAAAGCCACTCAATTACAATTACTGTATCAGAAAACTGTAATCACTACGAAATTAACAAGCTATTCTAGTTCTTCAATTACTACATCACTGATGCACACTCCACATGCACTGCTATTAAGTTTGGCAAAAATTGAAGTCCTTTTACGGCATAGCGTGGCCACACCCCATTGGCCCAGGAGCCCGCATCCTTTATCGGCTCCTATATAATTCCGTGCGGTATGTTGTATAATTTTGTTTCATGATTCAGCTGCTATAATTATAATGGCCCCCGAAAAACTTAACACTGCACGCTTAGAGCTTTCACTTTCAAAGAGCTCTTGAATTGTATGCCGTTCATCGGCTACGGCCACCAACTTCTGTGTACACGTACACGCGCGCATGCTCGATCACAAAGGTCAGAGTGCAAAAGATCATCAAAACAAACCTCGTTCCCGGTCAGCTACTGTGACCTGGGAACGAGACAGTGCAACAAAATGTCAATCCACTATAGTAGCTATGTCGACGAGAGTAGTGAGTGTGGGGTGCTGATCGTCTCCTCCTGAAACCAGGAATTCACCGCTCGGTAGTAGAGCAACTGAGCAATAGTATCGTGGTGTAGGTACCTCCCCAACCTTGGTCCATTTGTCTGTTTCCGGGTGATAGAGATGGATGGCTGTGCTGGCAGTGTTGCCATGGCGACCCCCCACGGTCAGTAGTGATCCGTGGAGGGCAATGGCGGTAGAGTCTTCCAGCGGTGCGTCACGAAGACGACGCCATTGTGCGGGTGCGGTGTTAGTGGCGGACATGGTAACAGTTTGTGGGGTGGTACAGAGTTCAGGGAGGGAGGTATACACGACTTGTTTACTGGCAGTGATGATGTACCAGTTGTCGTGTAAGATGGCTGACGTCTTGAGGGCACACGGTACGGGTAGCTGCGTGGCGGTCAGCCATTGCTCACTAGCCCCAACGTGCAGTACCTCCACTGTGGCTAGGTTCCTCCTGCCATCATGCCCACCTGCCGCCAGTAGGTAGTTGTTGTAGGTGGCTACTTCTGGTCTCATACGAGGTGTAATCATGGGTGGGTATGGCTGCGTCCATTGCTGTGAGGACGGATCCCACACTCCGAGCTTGTTGGTCACCTTGAGAGTGTGTCTGTCCCGACCGCCCACCAGAGTGAGGTGGCGGCCATTGATGAGGGACATCCCAAACCAGTAGTATTGATATTCTGGTAGCTCGCTCCAGCTGTCAGTAGTGCACTCGTACTGTAGTACATTACACCACTCACTGACACTGCCACTGACACTGCATCCTCCTCCCACGTAGAGAGTGGTGTGGAGTTGGACTGTCTTCGGGTACCACTCCATTCCCCACAACATGTCTCTTCCCTTCCGCCACCTCAATTTGAGAGGTGTTCGTAGCTCCCTCTGGGGGCGCGTCTGGAATACAGAGGAATTTACCACTCGTAATGGGTGTCGTAAAGTGGGTGTTTAGTAGAAATTTATCAGCCAGTGAGTACTTTCACTTTTAGGGCAGCATTTTCTAATTAATATGGGGCATGTAATAGCTACAGGCATTAATTATGTAGCGGCATAGATTATATATGCACAGAAATCCTGTGCCTATATTTTCTATGGTAATACCAAGAGTGTATTGAACCACAGTGGGGAGAGAGGGTCACAGGTAGCGGAATACTGTTCAAATTGAATTTTACTGGCACCAGTACACCAATTTGCATTCTCTACAAACAGTACTGCATGCCCTCGCCGCCTCCAGCAGGTTCATACACCCTTGATAACAGTAAGACCATGCCTACCAGGGCTTTATTGTGAGTAAAGAGCAGTAAGCCCAAGAGCTCATCAATAAAGGACGCCAGTAGGTGTGGTCTACTGTATTCTGCTGCTTTTGATAGTATGAGTTCCCAGGATAGTTGGTTATAGCTCCAGATAACAGCATTTCTCATTTTTCTTCAAATTTCATTTGAAACTAGCAGTAAGACAAGAAGCAATTTCAGTGATTTTAGCACGGGGGTTTTGTAAAAATAACTTTGCCTAACAATAGAACAGCACTGGTCAATTCCACTTTAAGCAGGCAAAACATTTTTTTGGTAGCTGTACATGGAGCCATCCAACTAGCTAGGACTGCATACTAACAGAAGCTTGGACTCACCTTTTCTTTTCCTAGCAAATAGTCCTCAGGCAATTCTCTACTCTACTACCAATAGAAAAGCTACACAAGTCTAAACAGGTAGCCACAGTGAGCTACTCACGCTACTACTACTGCTGACCTACTGCTTCTCAACGTAGCTACGCAACTGAACATGAATTACAGCTGCACAAATAGCGCCGAGCTTTCGTACTGCGCGCATGCGCGCTATGCTGCTCGTAAGCTGCAGGCTAACCGGAAATCCGGCGGAACTGAGCGCTGCACGATATAGAGAGTACTCGATATAGATACGATCGAAGTATACATAGCTAGTGTAGTCTCGCGAGGCTACGATCGAAGTACTTCAACACATGCCGTCTGCATTTCCGCAGCTTAAGTTGATTCTCAAAAATTTACAGCATGGCATCTTCCACTAACCTCAATTTCAGCTGGTTTAGAGATCTGTCTACCAGCATGGTTATAGACAACACAGCGGTACTGCCCTTTGTCTGACTTCTGCACGTTAGGAATGGTTAACGTAGGCTCCTCCACGTCACATGGTCGCCACTCCTCACTCCCATCTCCCTCCTCAGCTGGCTTCCACTGCCACTGATAGCTCAAAGGTTTTGTTCCAGTGGCTTGGACAGTAAATGCCACAGCTTCGCCCGGACTGACTTCTTTCAGGCATTTAGGATGGCTAGTGATCTTGGGAGGTTCATCTACATCAACAACAGAACAGAAATACATTAGACCCAGCAAGCAGTCAAATTACTATAGAAGTACACCTGCCAAAATTTATCACACAGCTTACCAAGTTGTGCGTGAAGCTGTACTTCAAACTCCTTCCTGGCCTTCACTTCTCGCACTGCAGCCTCCCTCTCTGACTCTGCTCGCTGCTTCTGGTACTCAGCATCCTGCAGTCTGCGTTCAAGTTCAGCAATCTGGGTCATCAATGTGAGTGATTCCAAGAGCTGTTCTGGAGTAGTGGCAACTTGAAGGTGTTCTGCTGTAGCTTCCTTCATCCGGAGGGAGCTTGTTAATGCTTCGATCTCTTCACTGAGCTGGTGGATGCTGGCATTGCAGGCATCGATTTGTTGCGACTTGAGCTCTGACTCTTCTTTGTTACTGATCATTTGTTGCTGCAAGGAAAAAAGCTTTGCAGATCATCCATAACGTTATAGTGGCTACAAGCTTTCTGATAGGCTATCTTGCGTGATCGAACTGATGCGGGGAATAGGTGACGGCATCCGTAATAATCACGCATGCATCAGCTCAGAGCACGTACAGTGGACAATAATTTCCTATTGATATTTTGCTATACTGATTTTTAGAATCATTGTCTTGTGCATGCGCACGTGCAGTATGAAACATTGCACTGGGCCAGTGTATCAGACAGTATGATATGAGTACCTTCATTTCTTCTTTCTCTGAAGTAAGAGCGACTGCAATCTGCATCAGGTGGCTAACTTGCTGCTTCTGGATGTTGTAGGAACAGGCCAGTTCCTCCTTTTCTCTTTGTAGTTCTTTCACTTCCTCGCTCGTCTTCTTTACTTCTGCTCGAGCTTGTGACAGTGCTTGTTGCCGGGTCTGGGCTTCTTGCTGGACAGACAGGAGTTTGCATTCCATCTTTTCTAGTTCTTCTCTCAACTGTTTGATCTTTTTCTTTTTCTTGGCTATTTTGCTTTGTAGAAACCACACGTTGTACGCTTTGTCTTCTTTCATTTCCGACAGCAGTTGGCACTCATGCTCTTTGAACTTGAGCTCCATTTTAATGCTGCTCTTCTCTTGGGCAATTTTCTGCACATCTTCTTTCAGTTTCTCAAGTTCACTCAATTGTTCTTTTGCATTCTCATTCGCTATCCGTTTGGACTCCTGTGATTGTCTTAGATGCTCTTCACTATCTACCAATCTTTTTTCATCTTGTTTAAGATCATTTCTGTGCATCCGTATATCTTCACATAGCTTGGCTCCAGTTACCTTAATAATTAATTCAAGAGAGACATTGTGAACTGTGCTCTATGTAACTCTGATCTATAGCATGCTTAAAGCTGACACCACCTTACTTCATTATGGTGAGGAAAGTTATTCAGCTGCTCCAACACAGTTTCATCGTCTGGCTCCTCTGGAGTAGGGATTCCTGAGACGAGAGACAGGGGAAAGCTATCACACCGGTATACGTAGTACAGACTTGCACAATGTTCACCTAATACGTATGCAGGTCTATGTTAATCATCAGGCTCAGGCTGACATGCAAACTACAATTCAGTGCAAAACAACTAATGTAAATCCAAGTGAAAAACTCACCATGTTTTCGTGCTAGTTCAGAAGCCAAACGTCGCATCCCTATTCCCACCAATGCCTGGACCACAGCAGACCATGTGGGAATCACGTTGTTCTGCCACTCTTTGAGCATCATGGTACGACGCTCCTCAATGGTTGCAATTGGACGCTCCATCTCAATTGCATCTAATTTCTCCATTTTAATTCCCAGGTAGAGGCCGAAGGCTTTCCAATTGTTGACACCCCGAAGCTCTCTCACCAGGTCAAGTAGTTCAGGAACTGGCAGCAGGAAAGGTGACAATCAAGTATAGCTCTGCAGCTGCTTAAACTCGACCAAAGAACATGTACATATACCTACCAACAGTAACAGTGAGGCTAGCTCGCTGTGAGATTTCACTTCCAGCAGAGTTGGAGACCACACACCGGTAGTCGCCTGCATTGCATGCCTGGACACCAGCGAGCTTCAGTCCACCTTCCACCTCTTGGAATGTGGTACCATCGCAGGACAGATCTTGCCACTCATGCTGCTCACCCTCCGTCCCAGCTGGTTTCCACTGCCACTTGTAGGTCAGCGGCTCAGATCCAGTGGCTCTGATCATGAAATGAAGTGGACTCCCTTTCAGAATATCCTTGTGGCTCGTTGGCTGGGAGGTAATCTCAGGAGGTTTAGCTGCACAAATGAATGAGAATAACAGGAAATGAACTAAACGTACAAAACTTGAGTGACTTGTGGAGGGTTTAATTTGCCACATCATAGTTCAGTAACAAATGCTTTATTCGGAATTACAGTATGCTTACCGACAGTGAGGCTAGCACGCTGTGAGATTTCACTTCCTGCAGAGTTGGAGACCACACACCGATAGTCCCCTGCATGGCATGCCTGGACACCAGTGAGCTTCAGTCCAGCTTCAACCTCTTGGAATGTGGTACCATCGCAGGACAGATCTTGCCACTCATACAGCTCACCCTCCGTCCCAGCTGGTTTCCACTGCCACTTGTAGGTCAGAGGCTCGGTTCCAGTGGCTCGAACCAAATGTATTATTGATCCTCCTGGTAGGACGTCATTCTGGCTTGTCGGGTGCAAGGTGATATGTGGAGGCTGAGCTGCATGAATGAAAGAGGATAACAATGTAGCTAGTGTGTGTACTATGAGACTAAATGCACTCCCCTTCCGGTTGATAAGACCACTATCTGGCAGTCTATGTATACTGTGGTCAGTCGTATTGATGTAGTGTATTGACAATTTCTCTCCCAAGGAATGGAAGTTCAGGGCCAGGTGTACTCGCTTTTCCCTACACCTCACCCCTGCGAGAGAAAGTTGGTCTAGCTATTCCCAATCAACAATTTTACTATTGCAAAAACTATGACGACACGGTTACCGATCAACCACATGCAATGACCTGACTTCAGGAGTTGTGTGCTAAGATACCAAGTTAATCCATGATTGAAAATGTGTTAAAGTGACCCAGTCACCCGATTCAGCTTGAGTTTTGAATGAGTAAATTGTGCAAACATGATTCATCACTCAGTGTATTGACTTCACAGTGTTGTTCTAGTTCACCAATAAACATTGGGGGAGTAACTGTAGTCTAGTTATTTCATGTTACAGCTAAGGCTTGGCTTAAGGTAGGAAGCATGGCATCGGCGAAATCGCGCAATTTTGCTCATGAATAATCAATGAGATGACGTCACTCGCATACGGTTATATAGAGTTATTAATCTGTTTACGTTTTCCCATGGCGGCAACCGGAATAAACAAGGGGGGCTTCTCTCTTTGATGCGGCTAGCGGCCCTTTCAAGTTTCAAATCGGTACTCTGATGTGGCCGTGCGGTACTTTGAAGATTTGTTACAACACTCTTCTTTTTTTTTTTAAGTAAGGAGCTATTCTGGCTTATTGAATGTAGCGATGGGCTATCTGAATGTGAATAGCTAGGTTAGAGTGAGCAGAATGTTTGTTGGGCTGCTGAAGTGGCCGAAGAACTGCAGCCTGGAAAGTGAACAGCCTCCGACAGCTCCCTGGCCAAGGTACTCTAGAGAGTTGATCTTTTGGCATTACAGGCCCCGTCCACTTTCGTGTTAGGGTGAATTTGGCTGGTTTGGTAGCTGGACTGGGCTGGTGAGAGGGAGTAGATGTGTGGCCAAAACTCTGTAACCGAGAGGTGATCGTGGTTGACCTTTTGGAAACTGGCCTTGGCTTTGGTCTGTTTTAGTTGGTGTGCGCGGAATTTTTTTGGAAAGCCTAGGGTAGCCAAACCCGTTTTTGAGGGCGGCAGTGAGTTTTGGGCTGTAGCCTGCAACTGAGGAGAGCAGGTGGTAAATCCATCCGTTGTTTTTTGGCCTGTTTTGTGTGTGTATTGATGATGGGGTCAGAGTGTGGGTGGGGCCTTGGAGAGGGTTCAAATTTTCAGTTTAGTAGAGGGCCTTAAAATTGAGTTTTAGGCCGTTTTCAAGCAGAGAGAGCAGTTTGATGCAAAGTATTGCTGAAACTTGTGTACGCTTTGATGCTGCCCATTTATCCATCAACTTGGTTTCGGAGATCGCTCTACCCATGTTTCCTACCTTAACTACTCTCCTTCACCTTTAGTAAAATCATGGATAATACAGACTACGTAAACGTAGTCTGTATTATCATGGTAAAATGAAAGGGAAAAGCTTTTCTGTTTCAGTACAGGTATTGCTGCTTTCATCTAGACAGTTTGGCTAGTGATGAACAACCACTATGAATATGAAGGTGTGTACAATGCACATACGTTATACCTGATGCATTTGCGTGTACAAGCAGGTCCATTGTATGCACTGCATGACATTAAATGTGCACGACTCTCAGAAAGGATCCCGGAATGTGGTCTCGGTCCCAGACCTAACCAACCCCAGCACAGATCGCTTTTAGTATCGTACTGGAAGCGACACACACACTGGATAAACAGTCTGGGAACGAGACTAATGGTACTCTAAGAATAGTCGTCACATCTGCACCCGGCCATCTAGACAGTGTGTAAGTTAGTTGCTTTATACACTTGTAGATTCAAGCTTGAGCGTTATAACTGTACAACGTCTTGCCCTTCAACTGCACACCACCACAAAGCTTCATTTCAAGTGCACGTTAATCACTACAGATACTACTCTGGGGTTAATTGGTAGCAGCACAGCATGTTAGGAATTTTGAATTCAATACTCATTACTAGTTCATACCTCCCTCCTGGTACAGAGAAGCGAACTCAAACAGCTTGCTGCTCTTCCAGTGGGTCAGGAGGGTGGAGCAGCTGTCTGTTGTGACGACATGGAGGTCTGCTCCCTTCCTGTTTAGCTGATTGGGAGACACCAGAAAGAGTTCTGGCTGGACTTCGATGGTTAACTTCTGCGGTGGTTCTGCTTCCGGTACGTGACACAGAATGCTCTCCAGATTACGTGACAGCAGAGAGTGAAGCTTTGTCTCCAGGGCAGACTTCACCTCCCCCATCGCAAGGAGGAATTTGCTCAAACATGACTCGGAGGTGAACACGGTATGGAAGAGCGGGGACTGTTCGTAATAGAACGTGTCGACGTGGTAGACCCCGTACCGATGCAAGATCGGTGAAACCGCATTTGCGATCAACCAGAGCTTCGTGCTGCTTGTGCTACCAGAATGGCAGACGTTCAGAACTGGACCTTCGTAGTTTCCTTCTTTGACGGTCCTGATCTCTGTGCTTTTCCCGTCCACCAGAACCTTCGTTCGTAACAGGAAAAAGTCGTTATGGTAACTGGTGTGGAGCTGGAACTCCTGATCGATCTCAAGACACTGCATCGCTACAAGCCCTTACTGAGCGCAAAAAGAAACCTTTGCTGACAAAGCACATTCCTCAGCCCCACCCACGAACCGCACCATGCACGGTGGGTGTGTCACGTTAAATTTCCACGCATGCGCATTCAGCACTAGCTGGCCCTGGCCTTATACCTAGAGATCGAGGATCTCAGCAACTCGGCCAACGCTGCCAAGGTGCGTCTGCAGCTGTTCATCGAATGGTGGGTGGAGTACTGCAGTAACCATGGCGATGTGGTCCCCTGGCTGGAGGGGGCGGAGTCTCGGCTGGAGCAGCTTGTGGCCAGGGCAGAGAGTACCCAGAGCCCCCTGGTCTCCCCCGTAGAGCTGCTGCAAGATGCCAAGGTGTACGTACGTGTGCAGTGTCCTAGTGATGTCATTGTGATGTCATTAGTTCCTGTCTGAGTATTGGCAGACTAATATAATTCACTCCCCTTTTGCAGATACATACAGTGTACTGTAACAAAAATACCTCCTCCAAAAGTATGCACATATGCATGCACACATACATACGTGTTCACACCCATGCATATATATACCCACCCTCAACGCTCACAAACATGTTCACATACACACCCTCAACGCTCACACTTTCACACACACACACACACATGCACACTCACAGGAGCTTGAAGGAGAAATGGCAGAGAAGGTTGTTGTACTGCAAGCTCTGACCGCCACGGGCCAGAACATTCAGGATGAGATGGAGTCAAAGGGCGCTCCTCCGAGTGAGATATCGGACAAGCTTCTAGACATCCGCGGGAGGTGGGACACTCTCTCCTCCAGGCTGAGCGTCCAGGTGACTAGACTGGAGACGGAGGCTGACCAGTTTAACAAGTTCTTGACTAGTTTTACTGGTTTCATGAGCTGGTTGGGGGAGTTTCACGACACCTTGTATGACGAGGTGTGTGTGCAGATCCCACAGAGGGCTAGTGATGAGACCGTGCTCCACCACAAGACACAGCTCCAGGTGTGTACTGGGAGGAGGAGGGGGGAGGTGGAGGGGAGGGGGGAGGAGGGGAAGGGGAGGAGGGGAGCGTGTGTGTGTGTGCAGATCCCACAGAGGGCTAGTGATGAAACTGTGCTCCACCACAAGACACAGCTCCAGGTGTGTACTGGGAGGAGGAAGGGAGGGGGGGGGGGGGGGGGGGGGGGAAGTGGAGGGGAGGGGGGAGGAAGGGAGCCTGTGTGTGTGTGCAGATCCCACAGAGGGCTAGTGATGAAACCGTGCTGCACCACAAGACACAGCTCCAGGTGTGTACTGGGAGGAGGAGTGGGGGGAGGGGTGAGGGAAAGGGGGATGGAAGGGGGGGTGGCGAGTGTGTGTGTCTCAGACCCCACAACCATCTGCATCACAAGACACATCTCCAGGTGTGTGTTGGGAGGAGGAGGGGAGGTGGGGGTGGTGAATGGTGAGTGCGTGGGTTGGAAGGAGAGAGGAGGTGTTGAGTGTGCCCTCGAGAGGGAGGAGGTGCATGCATGTTTTGTGCCAAAATTGGCTCGTTTTGTCCTATTTTGGCTGATGTACCGTTTCTGTCAAAATGGACCAATGAACCAAACTTGGTATTGCGAATAGACTTGGAAGAGAACGTTGCAGTAGTTATGTGAATACGATATGAAGCCGGGGGTTGTGCCATTGTGGTCAGCATAGAAAGAGCTTTCAAATGATGTCCTTAAAATGATTTTTTGAGTCGGTCAATTTTTTGCCAAAAATCGCCCTCAACCGAAGGCTATACTCCCTGATTTGGGGTCAAAATTCAACGTACAGCAAAATGGACATCATTGGAATGCTCCATTCATGCTGATCACAATGGTGCAAATCCCAGCTTCATATCTCCTTCCTAGCCCAAGATACCTAGCATAGTATGCATACAAACTACATGTATAATATACATACTGTATTATAGGAGTCTAACATCCAAGGAAAGTTGCATTGTATCTCAGTATGTGAATGAGATATGAAGCTGGGAACTGTACCATTGTGATCAGCATGAATAGAGCTTTCAAATGATGTCCTAGAAAAGGATTTTCACATTGGTCACATTTTTGCAGAAAATCACACTCAACCAAAGGCTATAATCCATGGATTTAGGGTTAAAATTCAACCTACAGCAAAAGGACATCATTGGAAAGCTCCATTCATGCTGATCACAATGGTGCAAATCCCAGCTTCATATCTCATTCCTAGCCCAAGATAGCTAGCATAGTACTTAGCTCAAACATCCGGCCTAACTCTATATACAGCTAGTACATCCTTTGTCACAATGCACCCACCAACACCATGCACACCACACCCCCTCCCCCCATGCACACCACACCCCCTCCCCCCATGCACACCACACACCCTCCCCCCCACACACACACATGCACGCATATGAAATTATTGTTTATACATAAAATGTACATTACATTACATTACACAGGATTTCCGTCAGGAGGTAGGATTGCGGGAGTCTGAGTACAACGTAGTGACGTCGCAGTGTGAGGTCTGGGCGGACCATCTCATCCCAGACGAGAGTCTCAGCGACCTCCCCTCGCCCTCCGAGGAGTCTTGTATGCCATTAACATGTGGCGGTACTCTGTCTCAATGATAGCCTCATTCCCAGGCTGTGTCAGCCTCACTCCCGGTCCGAGTGGGCCAGTGTTAAACCTTGATGAAAGGACGTTTGCTGATAAAAATGGAATTATTTCTGGGCGGGTAGAGAGAGATAGCTCAGAGCTACCATTCCTGATTTTCAAGGTCATGTGCACGTGTCTATAGGTTTCAGGATTTATTTAGTGCTGGTTGTAGTGACGACTTCAAATATATACCACCTCTTTCTCTTTGCAGGTGAGGAGGCTACTGATTTCCCCTTTGAAACCCAGCTCCCGTACATCAGGAACCGCGTGAAGCTGGCGGCCAAGAAGTGGTCCAGCGTGCAGCGTCTGCTGGAGGAGAGGGAGCACCAGCTGGAGATGAGCATGGGGAGCATGGTGGCCTTCCTGGAGGCCGTGGCGGAGCTGCTCACCTGGACGGAGGAGAAGCTACGTCTGGACGCCCTCAGTGCCACGCCTCCTGCGAGCCTGCCAGCGTTGAGAGGATACGTGGAGACATTGGAGGTAACGGGAAGAGTTTCATATTTCAAAATGACACTGGAGCAAAGATCCATGCACACACACACAACACACACATACACACACACACACACACACACACACACATACACACACACACACACACACACATGTACATGGACACATGCACCACACACAAAATTAGAATGTAATGTAAAATTAAATGATTTGATCGACAGTGCAATTTGTCACACACATGCACACACACACCACCACACATGCATGCACACACACCACAGATGCACACACACACACCACACACACACACACATGCACACACACACACACACACACGCACACACACACATGCACACACACACCGCGCACACACACACAACAGTCAACACGTGGAGAGCTAACCGACCAGCGGCTTCCCTTGAGGAGAGGTCTGGAGAAGACAGCTGAATCTCTGAGGGTCCAGCTCTCTGGCACCAATGCAGAGAGGGTGGAGAAGCAGCTGGGCGAGGTGGCACGGCAGTGGCAGTGGCTGGAGGACACTCTGGACAGCAGGGAGAAAGGTAGCGCATCACACACTCCGGAGGACCAGTGGTGCCATTGCCTTCTTTCCCCAGCACCTTTTCAGGCAAGCAGTAGCCATGTGAAATACTGCTATGTTCAGCTCTCCCTCCCTCCCTCCCTCCCTCCCTCCCTCCCTCCCTCCCTCCCTCCCTCTCCCTCCCTCCCTCCCTCCTTCCCTCCCTCCCTCCCTCCCTCCCTCCCTCTCCCTCCCTCCCTCCCTCCCTCCCTCCCCCTCCCTCCCTCCCTCCCTCCCTAGCTCCCTCCCTCCCTCCCTCCCTCTCCCCCTCCCTCCCTCCCTCCCTCCCTCCTCCCTCCCTCCCTCCCTCCCTCCCTCCCTCCCTCCCTTCCTCCCTCTCTCCCTCCTTCCCCCCTCCCAGTTGTCTCTGCCCTAATCTCCCACATTGAGAGCTACTGGTCCTGGTCCTCGGTAGCCAAGATTGAAGCGTGGCTGGGAGTGGGGGAGGCCATGCAGAGTGTGGACCCATTGGAGCCAACCTCCAGAGACTTGTAGAACAAAGCCCGATACTCGAGGTGGTTACACAGTCACAGTGTCACTCACTCCCCACACAGTCACAGTGTCACACTGTCACAATACAGTCAGAGCTACGGTCATGCAGTCACAGCGTCACAATCATAGTGCTCCCTACACACCATCCAATCACTCGGTCCTCCCCTTCTCCCTTTCCCTGCAGTCCTTCCCCCTTTTTCCGTCCTCCCTTGCCCTCTCCCCCTCTCCTAGCCGTCCCCCCCCCCCCCCCCCCCCTACTTTCTGTTCCCCCCCTCTCCCCCTCTCCTTCCCGTTCCCCCTCTCCCCCTCTACTTCATCCACCCCATCTCTATAATTTGTAGCCATATACATGTATTTATTTTATTACCCACTGATTTTGTAAACATTCTATTTATGGTATGGTAGGAAGCACGGCATCGGCGAAATTGCGCAATTTTGCTCATGAATAATTAATGAGATGACGTCACTCGCATACGGTTATTTAGAGTTATTCATCTGTTTACGTTTTCCCATGGCGGCAACCGGAATAAACAAGGGAGGGGCTTCTCTCTTTGATGCGGCTAGCGGCCCTTTCAAGTTTCAAATCGGCACTCTGATGTGGCCGGGCGGTACTTTGAAGATTTGTTTGAACACTTTCTTAAGTAAAGAGCTATTCTGGCTAATCATAGACTCGGTAGAGTCTATATGTAGGGATACGACGTACACGCAATACATGCCAATACAAAAAAATCTCTCCAAATCTCAGAAACGGTACACTTATAAGCCTTTATAACCACATACCGTTCATCTTCGAGTGTTTTCATGACCAACGAGACTCCTCGCATCGCGAAAACCCGTCGCGAAAGTACCACACCAGGCACTCGCAAAACGGCAAATTGTTTTTCTTTCTTTCTTTCTTTCTTTCTTCAGACAACTTAGCTCAACGTTGCCTCAATCTGTCACGATGGTTTTCGCACGAAACAGCAGCATTTTCACCCGAGCAGTGCAACGTCCCATCGCTTTTTCGCTACCTCCAAGTCTTCACCAGGCGGCTGCAGCTGCCCACTCAATAACTATGGCTTCGTTTGCCACGCCATTTTCATGTTTGTACGCATGCGCACTTAAACGATCACTAAGCAACGATACATAATTATTACTCAAGATCGCTGAATTAGAAATAGTGGGGAAGATGCGATGTGTTGTCAAACGAGGCACTCTTTATAAGACTGAGGTTAGCCCCTGTACGCATGATTTAGCTAAGATTATATTGCAACCTATAGTCATACTGTATTCTGTGAGCAGGGTGAATGCCTATCTCAACTCTCAACACCCGTATGGTCTTCAGACAGGGAGAACTCAGTGGCTTTGTCATCCATCTAGGGAACAGTTGACTTGAGATGCCCGAGCCTGATTCTTCAGCCAATGCTGGAAGTGTAATACCTGAGTAATATTGTCCATATACTCTACTGCCCAGGTGCCTGTGAGGTCACTGACTTCTGCAGCAAACTTCAGCTCAAACATGCGCCTGCTGCCAAAATTTTTTACATAAACAAGTAGTAAAAACATCAAAAATGTAGCAGGATGTAGGGATACCAGAACGGCAAAAAGTAAGGAAACGAGGGATGATCGAACATAACAGTGAAGTATACATCACCCCTACATATCTTTTTTCATTGTACATGTATATATGGAAGAAGATCTCTGTATGGGTGATTGTATACTTCACTGTTATGTTCGATCATCCCTCTTGTTTCCTTACTTTTTGCCGTTCTGGTATCCGTACATCCTGCGGGCGTTACTAAAACCCGGGACGGGACGGGACGGAGGCGGGACGTCCCGTCCCGTCCCGGCTACTAAAATCCGGGACGCGCATGGCCGTCTGTATTCGGTGGACTGGACTCGGGACTGGACGGTGGGACTGGACTCACAGAAAGTTGCGCTCGTCATTTCTGAAGGCCAGAAAACAGGAAATTTCGGAACGGCACTATATAGCTGCCACCGTAGATAATAGCTTACCAAGTACGCGAGGTGTACCAACACAGCTGTCACCATGTAGACAGCCTGCCGTGGTCCTACATGCAAAACCAGCTCGACTTCGTTTCGGTGCGATTCGTCCATGATCTGACGACGACTTCGAGGAACACATGGCGGTCATTGCTAGCAAACTCTCGTATACCAAGTGGTACAACCATTTTGCAGCTTCTTGAACTGTACGTTTCTATGCATGCTCCTGCCAAGTTTGGCCGTGGCGCTTCCGTTCCTGCTTACAGAATACAGACGGCCTGGCCATGCGCGTCCCGGATTTTAGTAGCCGGGACGGGACGGGACGTCCCGCCTCCGTCCCGTCCCGTCCCGGGTTTTAGTAACGTCCCATCCTGCTACATATTTAATGTTTTTACTACTTGTTGAATGTAGCGATGGGCTATCTGAGTGTGAATAGCTAGGTGAGTGAGCAGGAATGTTTGTGGGTCTGCTGAAGTGGCCGAAGAACAGCCTGGAAAGTGAACAGCCTCCGACAGCTCCCTGGCCAAGGTACTCTAGAGAGTTGACCTTTCGGCATTACAGGCCCCGCCCATTTTCGTGTTAGGGCGAATTTGGCTGTTTGGTAGCTGGACTGGGCTGGTGAGAGGGAGTAGATGTGTGGCCAAAACTCTGTAACCGAGAGGTGAACGTGGAAAAGCATCCCTAGTTTTGCAGGGGGTAGGTTGACCTTTTGGAAACTGGCCTTGGCTTGAGTCGGTTTTAGTTGGTGTGCGTGAATTTTTTTTGAAAGCCTAGGGTAGCCAAACCTCTGTTTTTGAGGGTGGCAGTGAGTTTTGGGCTGTAGCCTGCAAGTGAGGAGAGCAGGTGGTAAATCCATCCGTAGTTTTTGGGCCTGTTTTGTGTGTGTA
>OZ007518.1:576405-635175 GCA_963931865.1 Axinella damicornis
CCCTCTCCTTCCTGTTCCCCCTCTCCCCCTCTCCTTCCTGTTCCCCCTCTCCTTCCCGTTCCCCCTCTCCTCCTCTCTTTCCTGTTCCCCCTCTCCTTCCTGTTCTCCCGCCTTTCCCTCTCTCCTTCCTGTTCCCCCTCTCCCCCTCTCCTTCCTGTTCCCCCTCTCCCCCTCTCCTTCCTGTTCCCCCTCTCCCCTCTCCTTCCCGTTCCCCCTCTCCCCCTCTCCTTCCTGTTCCCCCCTCTCTTCCCCCTCTCCCTTCATCCACCCCATCTCTATAATTTGTAGCCATGCATATACAATGTATATATTTTTTTCACCCACTGATTTTGTAAACATTCTATTTAATATGCAGGACTCTCAGGTAGACAGCCACTGGCTGATGAGACATTCCTGTCGAAAATTCTGTCTATCTATCTATCCTTTCCCTCCCTTCTCCTTCCTGTTTCCCTTCTCCCCCTCTACTTCACCCACCTCCTCTCCTTTCCCCCTTTCCCCCTTCTCCTTCCTCCTCCCCTCCCCTTCACAGACTCTTGACGAAGACATTCTAAACCACAAGAAAGCCCCCCGAGGATCTCCATTCTGAAGCTATGAATATCATTACAGAGTGCTGTGATGGGTCTGGAGATGAAATTCTAAACCATTCCCGCCAGTTGCAAGCTCGTTTCGATGCCCTCTCCCAAAGCTCCCTGGAGTCACAGGAGCTGTGCGAAGAAGCGACATCAGCGTTGCAAGAGTTGCAGACGGAGTTTGACTCGTTTGTCCGCTGTCTAGAGAGGATGGCGGGGAAGCTGGCGGAGCGACGGAAGATCAAGTACCCAATCGGCACCATCCAGAATGAGCTAGACGAGCACTACGTGAGTTCTAGATGGTTGCTGTCGAGTGCACAGTAGTTCTTATCACTGGAATCTCTATAGATATAGGCCACCCTTGTCAAATGAATTGGAGGTACATGTATTCTAGCCTCGTTCCCAGGCCCACACTAGCTTGCAATACAGTTAAGCTGGAGAAGGCTGGCCTGGTAAGGTTATCACGTGAGTGATATGTCAGGGTAGAGAAAGAAGATCTAAAATGAACGTGGGGCTCAGAACAGCAAGAATGCACTCTACACTATCTCCCACATGTAGTACATGTGATGCAAGCTCTAGTCTCTTGTAACTGAATTTACATGTCCGTATGAAAAATGTTTTCCTCTGTAGGATTTCATGCGAGATTGTGAGCAGCAGACTGACCAATACTCTGATCTCTATTGTCATGGCAACCGTCTGTCGGCCAGGTACAAGCCCAGTGACACTCTTGATGCGATGATGTCATCATTACATGATCGGTGGGTGGGATCGTCGGCCAGCTCGGAGAGAGGTGCGAGGAGCTGCTCGGGGTGCAGGAGCTATGGATGAAGTACGAGCGGGAGGTGAAGCAGCTGCTGAACTGGATCATTGCAGAGGCGGACAAGTTCTCATCCGAGGTGACGACGCAGGGGGACAAGGGGATCGAAGATCACATCACATCGTGCAAGGTGGGAAGGACATGCGTGCTTGTGTTGTTGTATGTTGTGTGGTTGTGTGTTGTGGGTGTGTGGCTGTAATATGTAATCGTTCTGGTATTCTACGGAACAATTGCACCATGGGGGGGGGGGGGGGGGGGGGGGGGGGGGGCAGGCAGTCATTCCAGTGTGGTACCAAACTGAATGCACCCACTCACATACACATTCACACACCCAACACACATTCACACACCACACCAGGTGTTGTCAGACACCCTGGAGGAGAAGCAAGCAGCAGTTGTCGATATCCAAGACCTGCAGAGATTCTCCGAGCAGAGGACGGAGAGAAGAAGAACGGAACCAGCGACGTGGAGTCGAGGTGAGCAGTGTCACCTGCAGCCGAAAGCTGACAGGAAATGGGAGGGGAGGGAAGGAAAGTACGACCACATCAAACGAGTAAATGCAAAGGAAATGAGGCCAGGAAAGGAGGGAGGGAATGAGGGAGAGAGGGGAGGGATGAGGGGAGGGAGGGAGGGGTGGGTGGGAGGGAGGGAGGGGGCGAGTGAGGGAGGGGGTGAGTGAGGGAGGGAGGGGTGGGTGAGGGAGGGGTGAAGGAGGGAGGGAAGGGTGAGGGAAGAAGGGAGGGATAGAGAGAGGGAGGGAGGGAGCAACATGTTAACACTATTTTGGTCTTCCATAGCACAGACTACATGTACCCTCCTTTGGGGATACACGGTGTCCTGCTTTAGCAGTACCAGCTGTCTCTTAGCAACCAGTCATCTCACCACCACCTCCCCTCATACATGTACCTGCAGGTGGAATGACGTCAACCAGCACTGGAACTCCTTGTGCAAGCTGCTAGCAGAGACTCTGTTGCGCCTCGAGGCAACGTATGCTGAAGTCCGCCATGTGTTGCAGATTACTGAAGAGGAGTTTGACTGGCTGGAGAGTTGTGAGCACGCTGCACAAGTGCGCCGACCCACTCGAGGAGACTTGCAAATTGGGCAAGAAGAGATTGACACACACTATGTGAGCGGGCCACAGGGAATAAAGTCCTCCCTCCTTCTGCCCCTCCCTCCATCCCTCCCTCCCTCACTTCCTCCTCCCCTACTGCTCCTCCCTTCCTCCCTTAATTAATCCTCCCCATTTGCTTCTCCCTCCTTCCTCTTACCCATCCCCCCCCCCCCCCCCCCCCCCTGCATGCTGTGTGAGCAACCAATGCACCTCTCTCCTCCGTCCATCCTTCCCTCCCTTCCTCCCCTACCATCTCACTGCCTCCCTTCCCCTTTGCCGTCTCTCACTCCGTCTTGTTCCCTCTCCAGCAACTCTCCCAGGAAATACAGGAGCATCAGAAGGAGGCAGAGTTTATTCAGCAGACAGTGAACTTCCTAGTGGAACACTCCCACAAAGAGCGGAGGGAAGAGATAGAGCTGAGAGCAAAAGACTTCGTACAGTGGTACCAGGTCCTCAGCTCGTCCGTGGACACCTATGTTAGCTGCATGCAGGATTCCATTCCAATCTGGAAGGAGTTTAGCGCCCACGGCCAGGGAATGCTTGAGTGGCTCAACCACATGCACGGGGAACTGGAATCGGATTACACCCAGCCCGGGAACGCGTTCGTGACCGAGAGGAGCCTGGGGAACACCGAGGTAGGGGGAGCAGGCTGATGTGGGATTTAGTATAGAAAAGTTGTCCAGGGCTCATGGTAATGTCCGGCCAACAGACATTTTCCGGTCAAACACTGGTAGTGTAGATGTATGAGCATATCCCAGAATGTCCAGACAATACGTCCACACATTCCTTTGAACTGATAGCAGCTTTTTTGTATATGGATATAATCTGGAGTCTGCACAATTGTTGTGATACCTCAATTCTTTTCGAGGTCCCTTCATCTGCATACAGAAGTCTGGGGAAAACTACATGACTGCACACTAGCCCCCCCCCCCCCCCCCCATCCACCTCATGTCACCTGACATCATTCGTGTGATGACTTTTCCTGTTTGCCACTAGCCTCATTCCCAGGTTCTCGTTCTTGAAAGCCTGGGAACGAGGCTAGTTTGCCATTAGCTCTATGGCAGCACAAAGCTAAGAATGGAAACAGGATATGAAGCTGGGAAAGGAAGTTGTCTTCCCTCCCTCTCAGCTCACACCCTCACTCTTTACACCTCCATCCTCACATTCCCACCTCACCTCCCACCCTCACACCTCACAACTCCACCCTCACACCCACCCTCACACCTCCCACCCTCACACCTCCCACCCTCACACCCTCACACCTCCCAGGTACTCCTTCATGACATCCAGGACCACCAGGACGCGCTTGTGCTCCTGAGAACAGCTGTGAAGAGTCTTGCTTGGCTGTGCGGCCCTGAAGACCAAGCCTTTGTGCTGGGTCGGATGGGGGAGGTGGAAGGGGAGATGGGGGACGTGTCCGAGCAAACCAGTGGCCGGGTTGATGTGCTGGAGCAGAGACTGAAGAGCTGGCAGGTCAGTGTGCACTGAGGTGTATGGTGTACGTGTATAATATAGTAGTAGGGCTGATGTATAACAATACATGTACTACTATACAATGTATTTGAGGGAGAATCATTGTAGTACTGATGAGTGATGACGTCAGGAGCCCATAACGAGAAGGAGCGTCCAACTTAGCATTATAGCAACAGAACGTGTTCAGTCAAACAGCAGCAACCTAACTGTGCCCTTATTTGGAACCTCTTTATGTAATGAGCCGACCTTCCTGTACTCTAAGTACATGTACATGTAGGTGTTGGCCCCCCCACTGGTTCGTGAGTGTGACTACAGTACAGATAACCCAGTTGCTGTATATGGTCAAGCACTAGCGCTATTGGACCAGACTTGTTCCGTAGTTGGACGTTCCTTCTCATTATGGCCTCCTGATGACGTATATAGTACATGTACGTCTGAGGGATAGCCATGATAGTACTGGTATAGCATCATGTGATGAAGATTCAACCATCAGGATAACCACCTGCATAATGTACTGTGATTTACGTGCATAACTCTGCATACCTCTGCATAACTCTGCGTACTTCCGCATAACTCCGCATACCACTGCATAACTCTGCATAACTTTGCATACCTCTGCATAACTCCGCATACCTCTGCATAACTCTGCATACCTTTGCATAACTCCGCATACCTGTGCATACTAGGTGTTTCCAGTTGAGGAGGCCAAGGTAGTGCAGGAGTTCCTGGAACAAGCAGAGGGGGAGGTGGAGGAGGAGTTGGCGGAGGATCTGAGTGCCGAAGAGCTCCTGCAGAAGTTGGAGCGTCTGGAGGCCCTCCACGAGATGCAGATGCACAATGAGGACAAGGTGGCAACCATCGACGAGTCGGCTGAGAGTGAGGACGTTAAGAAAGCACTGGAGAAGAACCCCGATATCTCCAAGGAGAGAAGCAACCTTCTGCAAGGTGGGAGACACGCACACGTTTGAAATCATTACTATAGTCGCCACACAATAAGAGCTCTAAACCTGCCGGATGCCTGAACTCATAGTCACATGTGTGCATACGTACAATGATTGGTAGACGTGGGTGCATGTGCTGTAGCACTTGACCCATCGCTCTCTCCGCGTCACGCTCGCTCTTTCTTCACTTGAGGGTAGACTGGAGGTGTGTGTGTGTGTGTGTGTGTGTGTATGTGGTGTGTGTGTGTGTGTGTGTGTGTGTGTGTGTACGTGTGTGTGTCTGTGGTGTGTGTGTGTGTGTGTGTGTGTGTGTGTGTGTGTGTGTGTGTGTGTGTGTCTGTGGTGTGTGTGTGTGTGCATGTGTGTGTGTGTGTGTGACCACTCCTCTGCCACCATGTTGGGTTGACGAGCACTCCTGCAGGTACTCTATTCACTTTTCCACTTTCTCTTGCGTACAGGTGCTGTGTGAGGAGGTGGAGGAGAACGGAGAGAAGTTTGAGGCACTGAGCAGAGGGAGTCAGCAACACTTGTTTGGTGAGGAGGAGGAGGTTCAGAGAGTGGAGCTGAAGTTCAAGAAGGTTGAGCGAGGATGGCATTCAGTGAAGGAAGGTACGTTTGAATTCATTACTACAACCACCTCCCACTTCTTTCACCATAAAGAAGGTTGAACAAGCGCTGCATTGCAGCCGGCCTGCAGTTAGTTTTGGCATGACAGCTGTCATATATACATGTACTCAAGAACAGCTGTCATACAGGTACTCAAGAACAGCTGTCATACTCAAGAACTGTTACAGCTGTCATACTCAAGAACTATAGCCTTGTTCCCATGCAGGCCCACACGTGGGCCTGGTGACACTTGGCAAAATTCCTGTATGTGCACAGTCAGCATAACTGCGTAAGCGATGACATTCCTTACTTGGATGCAGTCGAAATCACGCGGAAGGTAGCTGTTGGTGATGGGTAAGTAGAAAGTCCTTGCCAAGGAGCGACCATGCAGAGGTGAGTCTTGAAGGCTAGAACAGCCGTTTTATCGAACGACTACATTTTTCACGGAAATGGACGAACGTGATTCGCCTACCCGAAATCAAGACTGCTGAGCTCAGCACATATGGGAATTTTGCCAAGTGTCACCAGGCCCACTTTCGCGTTTCGCGTGTGGGCCTGGGAACGAGGCTACTCAAGAACAGCTGCCATACTCAAGAACTGGATGTAAACTGGTCGTACGTATTAGTCCGTATTCGTATGCGCCTGTAAGTGAGCTGTGCTTAGTAACGTGCAACTACCATAGTCCATATTCCAGTCACTGGTGATCAGGGAATGGAACCAGTTGGTGAGGTTCACGGTGCTCCTTATTCATCCTGAAGGTGTGAAGACATTGCCTGAAGCCATTCTGCCGTGGAAGGACCTGACTGACCGGTTTGATGAGTTGAGCATCTGGTTGGACGAGCTAGAGGGGAGGGTGGAACGTGACCTCGTGAGGGTGGAGGAGGGGATGGAAGGGGGAAACCCCCTTGACCTCATTGTCAACATTAAGGTAGAGTTGAGCGTTTGTTATTCGAGACTCTACGTGTAACACTGGGATGCAGTAGCCTCTACCCCAGACGTCCATTTTCTTAGCTTGACCTTTGAACCTAGTGAAAGAAGCTGGAGATGGCCTAGTACTACTCCTACATCATCAGACTGCGAGGTGAACCTGAGCATGACTTACGTCGACTTGGTTTTCTAGTAACTACGGCAACATGCCCACACAAAATGAAAGAGGCACAAAATGACTACTTTCTATAGCTACGGCACAGAAGTCAGCAAGTCAGATGCCAGCTGTGTTTTGATGAGAAGTTCAAGGACCAACGGCACCAGATTCCTAGCGAGTTATTGTTGACTTTTACAGTACGGAAGTGGACCACTGGAGGCATGATCAGGTATGGAGCTCCGTGTACCACTGGAGGCATCGGGTATATATGGAGCTCCTGGTTGTAGTGGGTAGCTCCAATAGCTTACCAAGCACTTAGCACATCTGGGTATGTGCTAGAGCTTACCACCACATCACTGCTCACAAGAAAGTTGCCACTTGCATACCTCGCATACAACATGATCGAGTCCACCTTGCAGTTTGATGATGTAGGAGTGGTGCGTACCAGCCATTTATACTTGTGCGGTTCTAAGGTCACATATGCGGCAGTCAGGAAGCAAAGGGAGATGGCCTGGGAACACGTCTAGTGTCCAGTACCAAATTCAGTAATGATAATTCTTGAAATGAGACAGAATTCATTGCCTAGACCTTGTACCTACTGCTGTGCAGGACCACCTCCTGAAGCTCAACCAGCAGGCGCCCAAGTTGCAAGATCTACTGGAGCGGGCAACTTCCCTGCTGACCTCTGACCTCTGCCAGCAGTACCACCCCGCCCATGATCTTAGAGAGCAGTGCAGGGAGATGGAGGGAAAATGGAGGAAGCTTGAGGAGAAATTGCAGTTGGCGTTGGAAGACGTGGAGGAGAAGGTAGGAGGTCCTGTGACTTCTTATGCTCTATACTAGCTGATGGTTCACAACAAACTTATCACAAGCGTTTCAAGCACACTTCGTTCGTCTTCCTGAAATTCTTTGTGAACTAGTGCCTAGTATAGAGCATAAGTGTACCTAGCCACACTGAGCTTAGTCTCGTGCCCAGACCCCACCCCTCGCGGGAAAGAGGGTCTGGCGACTTTGCGCTGAAGCCTCGGTCTTCATTAAAAATTCATACTTCTTAGGCAGGAATTTCAGACTGCCAATGAAATCATAGAGAATTCAATTTTGTCTTTATTAGGAGCGAGAAGTTGTAGAAAATTCAAATTTCTCTTGCAATTACGTATATCATTTCACGCGTAGGACTTCCGGTTCTGTCCGGTTTCAGGCGGTTAGCTGAGCTATGAATATTCAATGAAGACCGAGAATGTTGCTGAAAGTCACCAGACGGATATTCCGTACACGTTTCCGGCTGGGCACGAGACTACACTGAGCTCTGTATGCAGAGGCCAGGGTGGCTAGTACTAGGATCACATGATGTCAGTGTACGGTCATAATTATGATGTCAGTGTGTGGTCATATGATGTCAGTGTACGGTCATGTGATCTCTCTTTTGGGGATTGTGTAAGGTGTTGTGTACATGCTGACCTTGCGGTCACCTTGCAGCAGCAGCATACCTTGAACTCGAATTCAATTGCTTGTTAGCTCAACACAGTTGATTCCTATGCTGCAACCACTGAGAAACAGCAGGCTAGTGCAGCAGGTAGGAGGAACTCACTTTCAGGGTTTTACTCGATCATGGATAGACTCTGATTGCATCCACCAGCTCGTACCGTACAGCTAGCAGGAGTCCCAGGTTGCTTCGTAGGTGACTAGCTAACGGTTCACCAGCAATCATATATGTGGATGCAATGTCACACACTGCATTGTTTGAGGGTTAAAATTTAGCTATAATATTGAGCTACCAGCAATGTGGTTGCATGTTCAATGGATTTCAGGAAACGGTGATGCAATGGCTCATACATTTAGACCACTAAAGTTAATACCTACCAGGGTTTCATTTAGGGGGGCAGGAGGGGGCACTTGACCCCCCTTGAGTCTTTGCTGCCCCCCCTGAAAGATACCCAAGAAGTAATACATGATAAGCGTATACAAGGCAACTCATGCCTACCTACAATTTTGTCCCCCCTCAAACGATTTCCTAAATGAAACACTGCCTACCTAATCTGCTATATGCCCAACCTGCTAAATTTGCTGTTATCACCTTTATTAATAATAACAGGCTGCCAGATGGAAGGCTGAAGCCATCTACAGCATGAGAGAAGTCAAATTGATGGAGCATCGCATGGGAACTATGACAACACAGATCGAAGAGCAAGAAACGCTAATAGAACAACTCCAGGCAAAGCTGGCAGATGCAACAAACCTGGACAGCAAGCCGAGGAGCCATGGCCTGTTCTCCCTCCCCACCTTCGTCTCCCTCCTGTGTGTCCTGGCAGCTGTACTGGTACTCTACCTCTTCCTGGCCATCGAGCCCCCAGCAGTAAAGCCCTTTTAGATTGACCGTCTCCTTTATAGACACTTTCAAAGTTTATAGCCTCCTTATTGTAGAACTCTCCTCAGCTGCTTGTACTGTCACATGATCTACTGTACTGTCACATGACCCACTGTATGGTCACATGATCCACTGAACGGTCACATGACCCACTGTACTGTCACATGATCCACTGTACTGTCACATGACCCACTGTACTGTCACATGGTTTGTAACTCATCCAAACCTTGGTCACTACTATCTTCTACCCCATGGCTTTCATGTTATCACAGCCTCTTTCCTATCAGCAGACACCAGTATATTCTTCTACCCCTAGTACCAGTTCATGTGTACTGTCACATGATCCATGTGTACTGTCACATGATCCATTGTACTGTCACATGATTCATTCAGCTATTACTGTTAGCAAATACCAGTGTAATTCCTCTACCTCCAGTACGAGTTCACCCAATTGAACTTACTACTACTGAAAGTCCTACATTGATGGTAGCCACTGAACAGTTCCCATGTCCTGTTCCAAGTGTTTGTTCAGGGACTACAATATAATTATTATGCTAATGAGCTAGTGATTTTAATGTCACATGAGCAAGATCCATGCAACCGGAGGATCAATGATATGGAGCAAAGTCTGCAAGCAAGGTGTCGTCATATATAACCGATAGTCCAGAGATACCAGGTATCAGGAAGTTTGGCATCAATCCTTGGCCCAATTGTTTCACTCCGACAAGGAACAGTGGGCCTACTGAAGTTTTGGTAGATTAGTACATCATAGTCGGTACGTGGTGTTGGGGATAATGGTTGTCATCAATAATTCATTGTGCTGTGTTATGGCATCACTTTTGGCCCCTTGGTAACGAAGTAATCAATGCCTCAGCTCATTGAATATTTGTGATGTATAGTCATCGCCTAACCGCCGGCGCGCCCCTTACGGCGATTAGAAACTGCATGTTTGCTCACTAATTGTAGCTGCAATAACAACTGTACGGTCAAGCACGTCACAGGTAACCCTGTTCATAACTCCAGTTTCTACGGAAGCCGAGAAGGGCCATTCCATTCTGCCGTTCTACCATTCTGCCGTTCTACCATTCTGCCGTTCTACCATTCTGCTTTTCTGCCATTCTGCTTTTCTGCCGTTCTGCTATTCTGCTGTACGTTCTGAGGTAGGTAGACGTGACTGCACGTGCGCATCAACAGATGCGCGCGCGTAATTGTAAGTTCGGTCAGCGGAGTATGCATTAGCTAACGGTGACATTGCAAGAATGCTGTGTAACTGTGACTGACTTAGCTAGCTAACTACCAGCTAAATCCAGTCCAGGTTATCTATACTTGTTATATTATCAAAACTAATCAAAATGTTTCTTCATCCACCAAGGTACATCAACTCCTTTCAGTAACCAATGTGGATAGATCGTCAAGAAATTGAAAGTGATCATGACCACCATGATACAGATATAATCAATGCATTATAGGAAAGCCTTATTAAGTTAGCTAAGTCAAAGTCCTTTTGAGGTTTATTAGCTAGCTACATACAAACCAATAGAGTGAAGTTCTAGTTGTGGTAATGTTCTGAGTGTGAAGTGGCGCCTGGCAGGCTTGTAATACTATGGAAGGGGGATGTAACTGAGAATGACCATTCATTCAGCCACATTTTTCAATCCTGCCATTCTTCCTTACTGCCGTTCTTCCTTACTGCCATTCTTCACAACTGCCGCTCTTCCTTACTGCCGTTCTTCCTTACTGCCATTCTTCACAACTGCCATTCTTCCTTACTGCTGTTCTTCCTTCCTGCTATTCTGGCATCTTACGGTTGCTATAAGCTTAATGATTGGTCTGTAGCTATATAGTTGCTAATCGGATGATCACCTGCATTTCGACCTTCTCCTTCGTCAGAAACACCAGTAGCGCTGGACGAACCAATTGCAGATTCTATATCGCTCCCAGCTGTACCGTCCATCGTTTCACTTGTACCTACCTGTACTTAGACACACGATTAGCTAGCTACACGATATAGCTACAGCGTTCTTGCAATGTCACCGCAGGACTCCCTGGCAGATCATCCTATGGCTGAGCCTGAAGGGACTACCTTATGGACGTTGAAAATTAAAATCTACTAACTACTAGATACTTATATTACTACCGTCATTTGTAAGAACGCTGCAATTACGCGCATTGCGCAACGATATTGGCGATTGTTCAAGATGCGCACGTGCAGTCACGTGCTACCTCAGAATAGCGCTATAGCAGAACGGCAGCCTTGGCAGAACGGCAGAATAGCACAATGGCAGAACGGCAGAACGGCAAAACGGCAGAATGGAATGGCCCTTCTCGGCTTCCGTAAGTTTCCCTGCCATCAAGCCCTGGCTGGGGAAACCAGGCCATCTCCCACCCACTCATCATCACAGCACGGGGAGTCCACAAACCTCGTTTCTTCTGTCTTGTACGGAAGCCGAGAAGGGCCATTCCATTCTGCCGTTCTACCATTCTGCCGTTCTACCATTCTGCCGTTCTACCATTCTGCTTTTCTGCCATTCTGCTTTTCTGCCGTTCTGCCGTACGTTCTGAGGTAGACGTGACTGCACGTGCGCATCAACAGATGCGCGCGCGTAATTGTAAGTTCGGTCAGCGGAGTATGCATTAGCTAACGGTGACATTGCAAGAATGCTGTGTAACTGTGACTGACTTAGCTAGCTAACTACCAGCTAAATGCAGTCCAGGTTATCTATACTTATTATATTATCAAAACTAATCAAACTTCATCCACCAAATTGAAAGTGATCATGACCACCGTGATACAGATATAATCAATGCATTATAGGAAAGACTTATTAAGTTAGCTAAGTCAAAGTCCTTTTGAGGTTTATTAGCTAGCTACATACAAACCAATAGAGTGAAGTTCTAGTTGTGGTAATGTTCTGAGTGTGAAGTGGCAGGCTTGTAATACTATGGAAGGGGGATGTAACTGAGAATGACCATTCATTCAGCCACATTTTTCAATCCTGCCACTCTTCCTTACTGCCATTCTTCCTTACTGCCATTCTTCACAACTGCCACTCTTCCTTACTGCCGTTCTTCCTTACTGCCATTCTTCACAACTGCCACTCTTCCTTACTGCCGTTCTTCCTTACTGCCATTCTTCACAACTGCCATTCTTCCTTACTGCTGTTCTTCCTTCCTGCTATTCTGGCATCTTACGGTTGCTATAAGCTTAATGATTGGTCTGTAGCTATATAGTTGCTAATCGGACCTGCATTTCGACCTTCTCCTTCGTCAGAAACACCAGTAGCGCTGGACGAACCAATTCCATCGCTCCCAGCTGTACCGTCCATCGTTTCACTTGTACCTACCTGTACTTAGACACACGATTAGCTAGCTACACGATATAGCTACAGCGTTCTTGCAATGTCACCGCAGGACTCCCTGGCAGATCAGCCTATGGCTGAGCCTGAAGGGACTACCTTATGGCCGTTGAAAATTAAAATCTACTAACTACTAGCTACTTATATTACTACCGTCATTTGTAAGAACGCTGCAATTACGTGCATTGCGCATCGATCGTAGACTAGACTATGTTCAAGATGCGCACGTGCAGTCACGTGCTACCTCAGAATAGCGCTATAGCAGAACGGCAGAATGGCAGAACGGCAGAATAGCACAATGGCAGAACGGCAGAACAGCAAAACGGCAGAATGGAATGGCCCTTCTCGGCTTCCGTAGTCTTGTGCGCACAGTTATGCAGCTCTAGATCTCAGCTACGCTAGCCTCGTTCCCAGGCCTTCCACACCTCCAGCTTTTGATCGCTTCCAGTATACTGGAAGCGATCAAAAGCTGGAGGTGTGGAAGGCCTGGGAACGAGGCTAAGCTACGCCCTTCGCCGCACGCGCATGCTCGATCACAAAGGTCAGAGTGCAAAAGATTATTAAAACAAAAACCTCGTTCCCGGTCAACTACTGTGACCTGGGAACGAGACAGTGCAACAAAATGTCAATCCACTATAGTAGCTATGTCGACGAGAGTAGTGAGTCTGCCTTGCTGATCGACTCCTCCTGAAACCAGGAATTCACCGCTCGGTAGTAGAGTAACTGAGCAACGGTATCGTGGTGTAGGTACCTCCCCAACCTTCGTCCATTTGTCTGTTTCCGGGTGATAGAGATGGATGGCTGTGCTGGCAGTGTTGCCATGGCGACCCCCCACGGTCAGTAGTGATCCGTGGAGGGCAATGGCGGTAGAGCGTTTCAGCGGTGCGTTACGAAGACGACGCCATTGTGCGGGTGTAGTGTTAGTGGCGGGTGTAGTGTTAGTGGCGGACATGGTAACAGTTTGTGGGGTGGTACAGAGTTCAGGGAGGGAGGTATACATGACTTCTTTACTGGCAGTGATGACGTACCAGTTGTCGTGTAAGATGGCTGACGTCTTGAGGGAACACGGTACGGGTAGCTGTGTGGCGGTCAGCCATTGCTCACTAGCCCCAACGTGCAGTACCTCCACTGTGGCTAGCTCCCTGCCATCACTCCTCCCACCTGCCGCCAGTAGGTAGTTGTTGTAGGTGGCTACTTCTGGTCTGATACGAGGTGTAATCATGGGTGGGTATGGCTGCGTCCATTGCTGTGAGGATGGATCCCACACTCCGAGCTTGTTGGCCGCCTTGAGAGTGTGTCTGTCCCAACCGCCCACCAGCGTGAGGTGGCGGCCATTGATGAGGGACATCCCAAAGCAGTAGTATTGATATTCTGGTAGCTTGCTCCAGGTATCAGTAGTGCACTCGTACTGTAGTACAGTACACACCTCACTGACACTGCCACGGTCTCCTCCTCCCACGTAGAGAGTGGTGTGGAGTTGGACTGTCTTCGGGTACGACGTCATTCCCCACAACATGTCTCTTCCCTTCCGCCACCTCAATTTGAGAGGTGTTTGTAGCTCTCTCTGGGGGCGCGTCTGGAATACAGAGGAATTTACCACTCGTAATGGCTGTCGTAAAGTGGGTGTTTAGTAGAAATTTATCAGCCAGCGAGTACTTTCACTTTGAGGGCAGCATTTTCTAATTAATGTGGGGCATGTAATAGCTACAGGCATTAATTATGTAGCAGCATAGATTATATACACACAGAAATCCTGTGCGTATATTTTCTATGGTAATACCAAGAGTGTATTGAACCACAGTGGGGAGAGGGTCACACGCAGCGGAATATATACTGTGCAAATGGAGTTTTACTGGCACCAATAAATCAATTTGCATTCTCTACAAACAGTACTGCATGCCCTCACCACCTCCAGCAGGTTCATACACCCTTGATAACAGTAAGACCATGCCTACTAGGGCTTTATTGTGAGTAAAGAGCAGTAAGCCCAAGAGCTCATCAATAAAGGACGCCAGTAGGTGTGGTCTACTGTATTCTGCTGCTTTTGATAGTATGAGTTCCCAGGATAGCTGGTTATAGCTCCAGATAATAGCATTTTTCATTTTTCTCAAAAAAAAAAAGTTTTTCATTTGAAACTAGCAGTATGACAAGAAGCAATTTTGGTGATTTTAGTTCGGGGGTTTTGTAAAAATAACTTTGCCTAACAGTAGAACAGCACTGGTCAATCCCACTTTATGCAGGCAAAACACTTTTTTTGGCAGCTGTACATGGAGCCATCCAACTAGCTAGGACTGCATACTAACAGAAGCTTGGACTCACCTTTTCTTTTCCTAGCAAATAGCCCTCAGGCAATTCTCTACTCTACTACCAATAGAAAAGCTACACAAGTCTAAACAGGTAGCCACAGTGAGCTACTCACTACTACTGCTGACCTACAGCTTCTCAACGTAGCTACGCAACTGAACTTGAAGAATTACAGCTGCACAAATAGCGCCAAGCTTTCATACTGCGCGCATGCGCGCTGTGCTGCGCGTGCATGCGCGTAAGCAGGCTAACCGAAAATCCGGCGGAACTGAGTGGATAGAAGTAGCTAGTGTAGTCTAGTCTGGCGAGGCTACGATCGAAGTACTTCAACACATGCCGTCTGCATTTCCGCAGCTTAAGCTGATTCTCAAAAATTTTACAGCATAGCATTTTCCACTAACCTCAAGTTCAGCTGGTTTAGAGATCTGTCTACCAGCATGGTTATAGACAACACAGCGGTACTGCCCTTTGTCTGACTTCTGCACACTAGGAATGGTTAACGTAGGCTCCTCCACGTCACATGGTCGCCACTCCTCACTCCCATCTCCCTCCTCAGCTGGCTTCCACTGCCACTGATAGCTCAAAGGTTTTGTTCCAGTGGCTCGGACAGTAAATGTCACAGCTTCGCCCGGACTGACTTCCTTCAGGCATTTAGGATGGCTAGTGATCTTGGGAGGTTCATCTACATCAACAACAGAGCAAAAATATTCTGAGACCCTACAAAATCACTATCATAGAGTCGTATTCATCACACAGCTTACCAAGTTGTGCATGAAGCTGTACTTCAAACTCCTTCCTGGCCTTCACCTCTTCCACTGCAGCCTCCCTCTCTGACTCTGCTCGCTGCTTCTGGTACTCAGCATCTTGCAGTCTGCGTTCAAGTTCAGCAATCTGGGTCATCAATGTGAGTGATTCCAAGAGCTGTTCTGGAGTAGTGGCAACTTGAAAGTGTTCTGCTGTAGCTTCCTTCATCTGGAGGGAGATTGTTAATGCTTCGATCTCTTCACTGAGCTGGTGGATGCTGGCATTGCAGGCATCGATTTGTTGCGACTTGAGCTCTGACTCTTCTTTCACACTGATCATTTGTTGCTGCAGGGAAAAAATGTTCACAAATCAACCATAATGTTATAGTGGCTACAAGCTTTCTGATATAGGCTATCTTGCGTGATCGAACTGATGTGGTATTTTGCTACTGATTTTTAGAATCATTGTCTTGTGTGCAGTATGAAACACTGCATTGGGCCAGCGTATTACTAGACAGTATAATATTTTAGTACCTTCATTTCTTCCTTATCCGAAGTAAGAGCAACTGCAATCTGCACCAGGTGGCTGACTTGCTGCTTCTTGATGTTGTAGGAACAGGCCAGTTCTTCCTTTTCTCTTTGTAGCTCTTTCACTTCCTCGTGCGTCTTCCTTACTTCTGCTCGAGCTTGTGACAGCGCTTCTTGCCGGGTCTGGGCTTCTCGCTGGACAGACAGGAGTTTGCATTCTGTCCTTTCTAGTTCCTCTTTCAATCGTTTGATCTTTTTCCTTTTCTTGGCTATTTTGTTTTGAAGAAACTGGTTGAATGTTTTGTCTTCCTTGATTTCCGACAGTAGTTGGCACTCGCGTTCTTTGAACTTGAGCTCCATTTCAATGCTGCTCTTCTCTTGGCCAATTTTCTGCACATCTTCTTTCAGTTTCTCAAGTTCACTCAATTGTTCTTTTGCATTCTCATTCGCTATCTGTTTGGACTCCTGTGATTGTCTTAGATGCTCTTCACTATCTACCAATCTTTTGTGATCTTGTTTAAGATCGTCTCTGTGCATCCGTATATCTTCACATAGCTTGGCTCCAGTTACCTTAATAATTAATTCAAGAGAGACATTGTGAACTGTACTCTATGTAACTCTGCTCTTAAAGCTGATACCACCTTACTTCATTTTGGTGAGGAAAGTTATTTAGCTGCTCCAACACAGTTTCATCGTCTGGCTCCTCTGGAGTAGGGATTCCTGAGACGAGAGACAGGGGAAAGCTACCACACCGGTACAATACACACTTGCACAATGTTCTTGCATACACATAATACGTATGCAGGTCTAAGCTCATCATCAGGCTCAGGCTGACATGCAAACTACAATTCAGTGCAAAAATTAATGTACATCCAAGTGAAAAACTCACCATGTTTTCGTGCTAGTTTAGAAGCCAAACGTCGCATCCCGACTCCCTCCAATGCCTGGACCACAGCAGACCATGTGGGAATCACGTTGTTCAGCCACTCTTCGAACATCATGGTACGACGATCCTCAATGGTTGCACGCTCCATCTCGATTGCATTTAATTTCTCCATTTTAATTCCCAGGTAGAGGCCGAAGGTTTTCCAATTGTTGACACCCCGAAGCTCTCTCACCAGGTCAAGTAGTTCAGGAACTGGCAGCAGGAAAGGTAACAATATAAAGTGTAGCTCCATCATTGTCTGCAGCATGCTTATACTCAACCAAAGTATACAGTCTTACCAACGTTGACAGTGAGTGTAGCACACTGTGAGATCTCACTTCCAGCAGAGTTGGAGACCACACACCGATAGTCACCAGCGTTGCATGCCTGGACACCAGTGAGCTTCAGTCCACCTTCCACCTCTTGGAATGTGGTACCGTCACAGGACAGATCTTGCCACTCACGCTGCCCACCCTCCTTCCCAGCTGGTTTCCGCTGCCACGTGTAGCTCAGCGGCTTTGTGCCAGTGGCTCTGATCATGAAATGAAGTGGACTCCCTGTCAGAATATCCTTCTGGCTCATTGGCTGGGAGGTAATCTCAGGAGGTTTAGCTGCAAAAATGAATGAGAATAACAGGAAATGAACTAAACGTACAAAACTTGAGTCACTTGTGGAGGGTTTGCACATCATAGTTCAGTAACAAATGCTTTATTCGGAAGTAAAGTAGCTATGCTTACCTACAGTGAGGCTAGCTCGCTGTGAGATCTCACGTCCAGCAGAGTTGGAGACCACACACCGATAGTCCCTTGCATGGCATGCCTGGACACCAGTGAGCTTCAGTCCACCTTCCACCTCTTGGAATGTGGTACCATCGCAGGACAGATCTTGCCACTCATGCTCACCCTTCCCAGCTGGTTTCCACTGCCACTTATAGGTCAGCGGCTCAGATCCAGTGGCTCGAACCAAATGTATTATTGATCCTCCTGGTAGGACATCATTCTGGCTTGTCGGGTGCAAGGTGATATGGGGAGGCTGAGCTGCATGATAGAAAGAGGATAACAATGTAGCTAGTGTGTGTACTATGAGACTAAGTGCACTCCACTTCCTGGTTGATAAGACCACTATCTGGCAGTCTATGTACACTGTGGTCAGTCGTATTTATGTAGTGTATTGACAATTTCTCTCAGTGGAAGTTCAATCAGGGCGAGGTGTACTCACTTTTCCCTACCCTCACCCTATGAGAGAAAGTTGGTCTAGCTCGATAGACTATCACATGCCATTCCCAATCAACTTTTACTATTGCAAAAACTATGACAACACGGTTACCGATCAACCACATGCAACGACCTGACTTCAGGAGTTGTGTGTAGATCATGCTAATCCATCACTGAAAATGTGTTGAAGTGACCCATTTCAGCTCCCAGTTTTGAATTCAATGAATGAGTAATTTCCATTGAGGAAACATGATCACTCACTGTATGGACTTCACAGATTAGTTCACCAATTAAAGTATAAACATTGCAGAAGTCATATTTCATGTTACAGCTACCGCTTGGCTTAACTTCACTCTTGGTAAAATCAAAGGCGAGTAGGTTTTCTGTTTCAGTATAGGTATTGCTGGTATTTCATAACGGTTTTGGCTTGTGTTGTCTTTTCTGACCACTATGACTATGAAGGGTGTGTGTGAACGATGCACCCACGGTATACCTGATGCGTTTGCATGTACAAGCAGGTCCACTGTATGCACTGACATTAAACGTGCTCGAATCTCAGAAAGGATCCCGGAATGTGGTCTCGGTCCCAGACACAACCAACCCCAGCACGGATCGATTTTAGTATGGTACTGGAAGCGACACACACACTGGATAAACAGTCTGGGAACGAGACTAATGGTACTCTAAGAATAGTCACATCTGTACCCGGCCATCTTGACGGTGTGTAAGTTAGTTGCTTTATACACTTGTAGATTCAAGCTTGAGTGTTATAACTGTACAACGTCTTGCCCTTCAACTGCACACCACCACACAGCTTCATTTCAAGTGCACGTTAATCACTACAGATACTACCCTGGGGTTGGTAGCAGCACAGCATGTTAGGAATTTTGAATTCAATACTCGTTACTAGGTCATACCTCCCTCCTGGTACAGGGAAGCGAACTCAAACAGCTTGCTGCTCTTCCAGTGGGTCAGGAGGGTGGAGCAGCTGTCTGTTGTGACGACGTGGAGGTCTGCTCCCTTCCTGTTTAGCTGATTGGGAGACACCAGAAAGAGTTCTGGCTGGACTTCGATGGTTAACTGCTGCGGTGGTTCTGCTTCCGGTACGTGACACAGAATGCTCTCCAGATTACGTGACAGCAGAGAGTGGAGCTGTGTCTCCAGGGCAGACTTCACCTCCCCCATCACAAGGAGGAATTTGCTCAAACATGACTCGGAGGTGAACACGGTATGGAAGAGCGGGGACTGTTCGTAATAGAACGTGTCGACGTGGTAGACCCCGTACCGATGCAAGATCGGTGAAACCGCGTTTGCGATCAACCAGAGCTTCGTGCTGCTTGTGCTACCAGAATGGCAGACGTTCAGAACTGGACCTTCGTAGTTTCCTTCTTTGACGGTCCTGATCTCCGTGCTCTTCCCGTCCACCAGAACCTTCGTTCGTAACAGGAAAAAGTCGTTATGGTAACTGGTGTGGAGCTGGAACTCCTGATCGATCTCAAGACACTGCATCGCTACAAGCCCTTACTGAGCGCAAAAAGAAACCTTTGCTGACAAAGCACATTCCTCAGCCCCACCCACGAACCGCACAATGCACGGTGGGTGTGTCACGTTAAATTTCCACGCATGGCTGGCCCTGGCCTTATACCCTCCCGCGCTGGACCATGCATCACTTCGATTATGATTCCCCTCTCCCATATTGGCCAGTGCTTATGGCATGCAGTGGGTATTAAAATATTTACCATGAATCCATGCAGGTTGAGCTATATTATGACACTTGTAACATTTTGTGTACTTTGTACTTCTATAGCCAAACTTCTACCATGCCGTCAACATGCAGCAGTGAACAGCTAGTGGACATGTACCCTACCACCACTACGTAGAAACATGGACTCATGCATGGAAGAGTATAATGTTAAATATAGATGATAGTGGAGCTGACTTAGCTAGCTATAGCCTCGTTCCCAGGCCGTCTGCCGCTTCGAGTCAAATACGTGACCTTTGAACCCTCGTCAGCTTATCTGACAAGGGTTCAAAGGTCACGTATATGACTAAAAACGAAGCAGCAGACAGCCTGGGAGCGACCATCATGGCTGGTCATAAATGCAAGCGTTTGTCTGTATACTGTACGCACACGTACTCCCACGCATCCTTTGTACGCACACATACTACCATCCTGAATACTACAGCTGTGGTATAGGAAACAACAGTGTGGGGTGGACTCTAGCCTCGTTCCCAGGCCGCGTGGGAGCCTGGGAACGAGGCTAGGTGGTCTCATAACCATTGATCATCTTGTGGATGTCTTACAGGCTCTCCCAGTAACGGTTCAATAACGCACTACTGCCAACAAGATCAGTAAGTGAAAGTGGATTGGAAAGGAAGAAAAGTGAAAGGAGTACACAATCTATATTAGCTCCACACACCTATCAACAATATAATTATATCAGTAGTTACTGCTTTCTGAGTCTCTGGGAGGCAATGGGGGAGGAGTCTGGTGTCGGTTGTCGGGTCATGCGAATACGCAGCTTCATATCTGCAGGACACGGAGAGTACGTACGCATCAGGTCAAATTGTGAAGTCTGAGTCTCAAGGTACTAGGTATAGCAAATATCAGGGTTTTATTTTATGGGGAGGGGGGAGGTGTTATATGGGTGGCTGTGCTCAGATCCAATATATATACGATTTCATGTACGTGTGTGTGTTGCACACTAACCATTTCCAATGTCCAGCCATCTTGTAGCTTTCAAGTTGCCCTCAAAGAACTTGTCCAGCGTGATGGTGTGGGTACCAATCTTGATCTTGCTGCCGCTCTTCAAGTCCACAGTGAGCAGTGTGTCTGAGGGCACAGGGCTCTCCTTCACCTGGATCATGTGATCACACAAGTCTGTCATGTGACCACCATGTGACCAAGTGATCACCACATGCAATCTGGCAACACTATACTTCGGTCATGCCCAATCCAGGCAATCCTGCAAAGATACTACAAACCAGACCAGCTTCATAGCTTTCCTACACTAGAGGTGTTCATAGAACACATACCCCGCGCGGAACGTCTACAGGATACAGTGCAGCTACAATCGACGTGACATCTCTGCCGATCGCATCGAACAAGTGCTATCGCGTATACTGTGTTCGTGTATGGCCATATCCAAGGTGTGGGAGTGACCGCTTACCGTATATACAACAACATGCATAATTATTGTGAAGTTGAAGAGGTGGGGCCAAACGTTACGAATAATAGGAAATAGCTGGAAAAACAGCCTAAACGAAGCGCCTTCACTTCAGTCAGGTACACATAGAGCAGTTTTTTGCTATTTGCTATTGTTTGACTCCCTTTCGATGGTTTATGAGGGTCTATGTGGCAAAAGTTCAATTTTATTCGCCTGACAGACAGACGACAGACGACTGACTGACTGACTGACGGACAAAACCGATTGCTTAACCCCGCTTCGCGCATGCGCGCGCGGGGTAAATATAATCAATGGTAGAAGGGTTGTGTTGCCATAGCAACAGAATCTGGAATCACATCAAGATCTGTTGTACCTACCATGAAGTCTTCCCTCCACTGAGGGTTGCTGGTTCCTCTGAGTACCCTTGTTTTGTGGACCACTGGGCCACGCCCAAACTTCTGCTGTCGTTGGTAGCTAGGGCGAGTGTTCAGACGCACCTTTATGTACAGCTCTAAGTGATCTAAAGGAGTGAAATATTGAATTTGAAATATGTTGCTTTCACTACGGAAAGATGATGGAGGGATTGAGGGAGGGAGGGAGGGAGGGAGGGAGGGAGGGAGGAGGAGGGAGGGAGGGAGGAGGGAGGGAGGGAGGGAGGGAGGGAGAGAGGAGGGAGGGAGGGAGAAGGAGAGAGGGTGGGAGGGAGGAGGGAGCGAAAGAGGGAGGGAAGAGGGAAGGAAAGAGAGAGGGTGGATTAGAGGGAGAGGGAGGGAGGAGGGACGGGGAGAAGAGGGAAGGAGAGAACGGAGACAGACCCCACCTAGCTCCCCCTTCAGTCCATCTGCTTCAATGACTTGTCCAGAGATGTTATGGTAGACTGTTGCTTGGCGTTGTCTGCTCCCCCTCTCAAGAGTGGAACGCTTTGAGCTTGAAGAACCATCTGGCAGGGAGAGAGTTAAATGGGCTGATCAGATCTTGATGCTCCTGCTATCGTGGCCAATCATAGGCAAGATGTGTCTCTACCTGACCCTCCTTTAAGAGCCCTCTGAATGTCTGCCTTTGTCTCTGGGTAGCAAGGATGGTTGGGGTCACCACCATCGTCATGGCTACGACGAGAAGTAGGGGCAGATGCAGGGTACTTGTGGGTGGGATAGCACACCGTGTGTCTGCGCTCTGAGGGGGGTATATATATATATGTGTGAGGGAGTGTGGGGTGTACATGTGAGGGAGTGTGGGGTGTACATGTGAGGGAGTGTGGGGTGTACATGTGAGGGAGTGTGGGATGTACGTGGGGGAGTGTGGGGTGTACGTGAGGGAGTGTGGGGTGTACGTGAGGGAGTGCGGGATGTACGTGGGGGAGTGTGGGATGTACATGTGGGGGAGTGTGGGGTGGACATGAGAGGGAGTGTAGGGTGTACATGTGAGGGAGTGTGGGGTGTACGTGTGAGGGAGTGTGGGGTGTACATGTGAGGGAGTGTGGGGTGTACATGCGAGGGAGTGTGGGGTGTACGTGTGGGGGAGTGTGGGATGTACGTGTGAGGGAGTGTGGGGTGTACGTGCGGGGGAGTGTGGGGTGTACGTGTGGGAGAGTGTGGGATGTACGTGGGGGAGTGTGGGGTGTACATGTGGGGGAGTGTGGGATGTACATGTGGGATGTACATGTGGGGGAGTGTGGGGTGTACGTGTGAGGGTGTGTGGGGTGTACATGTGGGATGTACATGTGAAGGAGTGTGGGGTGTACGTGTAAGGGTGTGTGGGGTGTACATGTAAGGGTGTGTGGGGTGTACATGTGGGGGAGTGGGGCCTAAAACATGTAACCCAGGAAACACTGAGTCTCACTCACTCAACCCTGGCACTGTCCCAGACGCAGTCCCCATTCCTGTCCCCTCGGTGAGCTCCAAACAACCTCCCTCGTCCACAGAGGGGAGCACGCCCATGGACTTGCCAGAGGGAGAAAGCGAAGTACCTGTGTGAACGCTGATCCCTGAAAAGGGAGGTGGGGAGGGGAGAGAGCATGTTGGGATTGGGGAGGTGGGGAGGGGAGAGAGCATGTTGGGGTTGGAAGCATTCATATCTATAGGTGTAAATTTCCTCTACCCTCCCACTCCACTACCTTCCCCCCACGCGGCCTGGGAACGAGGCTAACCCATGACCCTCCCTCAGCACACACACCTGAAGTTGCAGACGAGGGTACCATCTGAGAACTTCCCGTGTCGGAGCGAGAGTCCATCTCCGCCAGGACAGACTCGGAACCAAAAGCACTACTGCTCGAGCTGATGCTGTCGGCCACCATGGAGGCTGGGAATGTAGAGGGAACGTTTTTTAAAAATCTAAATCTTTAGAGAGCAATTAGAGAGCAATAGGTGTTTCTACACTGTAGGTAAGGTAAGGTAAAGGTAAGGTGTTTAATTTTTACCTCCTGGCCCTTTCAGCCAATGGCTGATCTCCCAAGGGGAGGAGGGGCGAAGAAAGCACTTCACCAGTGAAGCAACAGGTGGGATTTGAACCAGGGACTTTTGGTCCACAGTCAAATGCTTTAACCACTTGGCCACAATTAAGTCACTGGTTTGGTCATGTGACACAACGGTCATGGTCATGTGATCTTACCTCCCACAAGAGGCCTGGATGCCTCATCCAAATGGGACCAGTCCGAATCATCCTGAGGATGAACAGAAAGTAAAATTACAGGGCAAGGGTAGTTAGTTAGCCAGCCCCCAGACCATTTCAGTTTTTCATACTGAAGATTTCAAGCTGCTTGTTCAAAATCCAATTCAAATTTCGGTGCATACACACTGATGAGAGAGCGTGTGGTGTGCGGTTTATATGGCGTAGGCAACTGCCCGCATGCAGTTGCTCTAACGAACATGCAGTACTTCGCAACTCCCAGCCTGGTCTTCAGGTGCAAAGGTCGTGATCTCGGACAAGCATGCAACCTGAATCCTCAGTACCATCATGTACAACCAGACCAGGAATGGACTGGGGTCTGAGGCGAGGGTCGCACCCCCACACAGTGTCTCAGGTGGACAGTAGTACAATGAAGCTACCGTGGCTCACTTGTTGCCATAGCAACACATCCACGCTTACCTCTCTGTAAAATATCTTCTTGATGCCCAGTAGCAGTTCTCCAGTCTTGACATGGTCCAATCGGCACCATTTTGGGCCATCCTGTCGGAGCAACCACCGTCACGTGAGCACCACACACACACACACACAGTTCATGACACACAAGTGCACCTGAGCATTCTCTCTGTACTATTACATGGAGTACCTGAAATCGTGTGAGGCCATCCTCGGACAGCTGGATCGAGCCTATGAAATTGTCTGAGAAGCGATCTTTATCCCAGCATTCCTGCAAAAATGAAACGGCAAAGTTGCCTAACACTGCATAGTTTCAGCTTGCTTGGTTTGGTGCACTGACCACTTTAATGGTCTTGTCAGGGGGAGGGGCCGAGAGGGTCACACTCTTGTGCCAGTCCGGATTAAGCGACTTCTTCACAGCCTGAGTCTTGAACATCGTGTCCTGTCCATACTTCACAACCACATAGGGGTTACTCAGACCTAATGGGGGTCAGAGTTCAAAGTACAAAGGTGAAGGTCACACACTACATGCAGGGGCGCGGTCTACATATGCGCTCGTCATGAACTTGAAAGCATACCATTTGAATCCATTGGGACAAGATTTCTTCCTTGTAAAATTGTAAACTCAACTACGCCTCTGTCTGAGGAGATGAATGGGGAGAGAAGTACAATGTAGGTAGGGAGGGAGGGAGGGAGGGAGGGAGGGAGGGAGGGAGGGAGGGAGGGAGGGAGGGAGGGAGGGGGGAGGGAGGAGGGAGGGAGGCAGGGGGGAGGGAGGGAGGTAGGGAGGGAGGGAGGGGGGAGGGAGGGAGGGAGGGGGGAGGGAGGGGGGAGGGAGGGAGGGGGAGGGAGAAGGGAGGGCTCACAGTTAATCATTCATCCTGAAATGCACTCTCTTACTTTCACAGGGATACTGCATTTTCCTTGCGCTCAGGATCTTGGAGAGTTTCTTCACCTTCTGAAGGAGGAGTTAAATCACACGTGAACTCTGCTAACACACAGCTGCTTCTTCTTTGATCAGTAATGAGCAGAAACGGAACAGAACAGAACCGGTCAAATCATTAGCTGACCCTGTGTCCTAAATTGAGTCAGGCTTTCTAAGTTCAATTTCAGCTTGAATAAGCAATCTGGAGGTGCGGATGCTGTTCACGATTGCCATTTGGATCTGTTCCATTCCGTTCTGTCCTTGCTTCTCTACCTTCCCCTTGAGGGGTCTGTGAGTGAGTTCAGCTGGGTCTTCAAGGTCACTGGCTGTTGGGAGGCTTGGGAGCTCTACAGTGAGGGAAAGGAGGAGGAAGAGAGAGAGAAGAGGAGAAGAGAGAGAAGAGGAGGAGGAGAGGAGGAGGAGGAGAGGAGAGAGAGAAGAGGAGGAGGAGGAGAGAGAAGAGGAGGAGGAGAGAAGAGGAGAAGAGAGAGAAGAGGAGAAGAGAGAGAAGAGGAGAGAGAGAAGAGGAGGAAAGGGAAGAGGAGGAGGAGAGGATGAGGAGAGGGAAGGAGGAGAGGAAGGAGGGAAGAGAGTAGTGCCATGAAAGTGCACCTTACATGTTCACCAAAGAGGGAGGTAGGCATACATACATGTACCCCCCCCCCCCCCCCCCCCCCCCCCCCCCCAACACACACATACAGCGAGCGTACATGTACCTGCGTGGGCCACGGAGTTGACGGATCTGAACACTGTGGAGACAGTGATGTGACCAAGAGACTGACCATCTCGTTGTGTGCTGCCGTCCACCTCCAGCTCCAGCCTGCGCTGTAACACTTCTGGTTGGTCCTGTGAGGGGGGGGGGGGGGGGGGGGAGAGTGGAGAGAGTGAGGCAGTATAAAGGGAGGGAGGAGAGAGGGAGGGAGGAGGAAGGAGGGAGGGAGCTGGGGGATCGGAGGATGCTCTCACAATAGTTAGATTCAGTTTGGCCCCACCCAGGACCCCTCCCACCCTCCCTCCTCCCTCCCTCCCTCCTGCCTTTGTCACCAAAAATGGAACGGATTGTGACCAACACACCTGGAGGGGTGGAGGTACGTTTGAGGGTGTGCATAGTGTGCAGTGTGAGGGTGTGCATAGTGTGCAGTGTGAGGGTGTGCATAGTGTGCACTGTGAGGGTGTGCATAGTGTGCAGTGTGAGGGTGTGCATAGTGTGCAGTGTGAGGTGTGCATAGTGTGCAGTGTGAGGGTGTGCATAGTGTGCAGTGTGAGGGTGTGCATAGTGTGCAGTGTGAGGGTGTGCATAGTGTGCAGTGTGAGGGTGTGCATAGTGTGCAGGTGAGGGTGTGCATAGTGTGCAGTGTGAGGGTGTGCATAGTGTGCAGTGTGAGGGTGTGCATAGTGTGCAGTGTGAGGGTGTGCATAGTGTGCAGTGTGAGGGTGTGCATAGTGTGCAGGTGAGGGTGTGCATAGTGTGCAGTGTGAGGGTGTGCATAGTGTGCAGTGTGAGGGTGTGCATAGTGTGCAGTGTGAGGGTGTGCATAGTGTGCAGTGTGAGGGTGTGCATAGTGTGCAGTGTGAGGGTGTGCATAGTGTGCAGTGTGAGGGTGTGCATAGTGTGCAGTGAGGGTGTGCCTAGTGTGCAGTGTGAGGGTGTGCATAGTGTGCAGTTATAGGGTGTGCATAGTGTGCAGTGTGAGGGGGTGCATAGTGTGAGGGTGTGCATAGTGTGCAGTTATAGGGTGTGCATAGTGTGCAGTGTGAGGGTGTGCATAGTGTGCAGTGTGAGGGTGTGCATAGTGTGCAGTGTGAGGGTGTGCATAGTGTGCAGTGTGAGGGTGTGCATAGTGTGCAGTGTGAGGTGTGCATAGTGTGCAGTGTGAGGGTGTGCATAGTGTGCAGTGTGAGGGTGTGCATAGTGTGCAGTGTGAGGGTGTGCATAGTGTGCAGTGTGAGGGTGTGCATAGTGTGCAGTGTGAGGGTGTGCATAGTGTGCAGTGTGAGGGTGTGCATAGTGTGCAGTGTGAGGTGTGCATAGTGTGCAGTATGAGGGTGTGCATAGTGTGCAGTGTGAGGGTGTGCATAGTGTGCAGTGTGAGGGTGTGCATAGTGTGCAGTTATAGGGTGTGCATAGTGTGCAGTGTGAGGGGGTGCATAGTGTGAGGGTGTGCATACCTGCACAGGTGTGTGTGTGTGGAAGGTGACTGCATGGTGCGAGTGGTGGTGTGAGGGTGTGTGTGTGAGGAATGTGACTGTGGGGAGGATGCTCTTACCAGAGTTAGGTTCAGTTTGGCTACGCCCAGCAGGTCGTCACCCACGAGGGGACCATCCCAGTCATATACCACGAACGTCAGGGACACCTGAGATATACCGGTGCATGATGTAATGATGACATCATTATTCTAGTACAGCACACTCTAGTAAGAGCTCTGCCCCTCCCTCCCACTGTGTAATCCAGTATACTACTTCAGTGAAGTCAGCAACAGAGCTACACCACTCTCTTTTGTAATCCACAGTAGACCCCAGTAATCCATATATACATGTAGTATACCCCAGTATACTACATGTACCTCAGTGAAGTCAGCAACAAAAAGCTTCACCCCTCTCAACTATGGAATACTGTAATCCACAGTAGACCATAGTATACCCCAGTAATCTGCAGTATACTACCTCAGTGAAGTCAGCAACAGAGTTCACGCCTCTCTCCTTTGTAATCCACAGTATACCCCAGTAATCCACAGTAGACCCAGTAATCCATAGTATACCCCAGTAATCTGCAGTATACTACCTCAGTGAAGTCAGCAACGAAGAGCTCCACCCCTCTCTCCCACTGCGGTTGCAGACTGTCCAGAATGTAGTGGGTTGTCAGAACCTGAGGGGAAGTAGGTATCCATAGTAACCATCTTGGAAATAATAAAAGACTACTCTCCTTCTACACTTCCAACCTTTAATCGACAGAGCAAAGGCTAGAGGTGTAGAAGGCTGGGGGAACAAGGCTAGTAGAAACAGTTAACTCCTGAAATTGAAGTACTTCTTGCCTTCTTCTTGTTGGCCAACACGACACAGTAGGGGTCACTGAGGCTGTCTGGGTCGGCAGAGGCCAGGCCAGAGCCAGAGTGGACGTGGACGTACAGCACACCGGCAACTGTGGGGGGAGGGGGAAGGATGAGGGTGGGGAGGAGAAGGGAGGAGGGAGGAGGGAAGGAGAAGAGGGGGAGGGGAGAAAGAGGGATGATGGGAGGAGGGGGGATAGGAAGCGGAGTAGGGGAGGAGAGGAGGGAGAGCAGAAGAGGGGAGGGGGAAGGAAGGGGGAGAGGGGAGGAAGGGAGTGGAGGAGGATGGGAAGTGGGAACAAGGGAGGGAGGAGGGGGAGAAGGGGAAGAAGAGAGGGGGAGGTAGTGAGGAGATAAGAGAGGAGGTACATGTAGTGAGGAGGGATCAGCAAATTTGGGATATACATATGTAACAGAGACATGTACAGAGACAGACCACGGACCTTGCAAGGGCTGGAAGTGGTTTCTCGTGTGCAGGGAGAAGGCGGGGAGGGGGGTGTAGTCAAAGTCCAGGCCGAGGTTGGCCTCTGAGTTGTGCATGTATAATGACCTGTGTGGCAGAGTAGGTACAATACCGTCAGCTAGCTCAGGGACACATCCGTCCAATGCACATACATACATCCCTTCACATCCTCATGCACTCACACATACCACACCATCACATTCCACACACCATCCTCACACACCCACCTCTCCCCTCACATTCCACACACCCATCTCTCTCCTCACACACCATCCTCACACACCCACCTCTCCCCTCACATTCCACACACCCATCTCTCTCCTCACACACCATCCTCACACACCCACCTCTCCCCTCACATTCCACACACCCATCTCTCCCCTCACACACCATCCTCACATACCCACCTCTCCCCTCACATTCCACACACCCATCTCTCCCCTCACACACCATCCTCACACACCCACCTCTCCCCTCACATTCCACACACCCATCTCTCTCCTCACACACCATCCTCACATACCCACCTCTCCCCTCACATTCCACACACCCATCTCTCCCCTCACACACCATCCTCACACACCCACCTCTCCCCTGCAGACTCTTCCCCGAGCTCGTTGACCAGCCTCAGGCTGCTCAGCGGGATGGAGTGAACCCCGAGGGTCATGTTGCGCATGACACGACGATGCTTGATCTTCACCACAAGCTGAGGGGAAACACGATTCATGATGTAGGACGCACACACACCACAGGGGACGTAGGGACACGTAGCTTCGTGCACGGGCCAACATGGAGAGGGCCTGGTAAAACTGGAGCCAGCTGCAATCTTGGCTTTGGGTAGCCAGATCACATGACTTGGAGGAGAATGTTGCACTAGGTACGGGTATGTGAATGAGATATGAAGCTGGGAATTGTGCCATTGTGATCAGCATGAAAAAAGCTTTCAAATGATGTCCTTAAAATGATTTTTAATCTCGGTCACATTTTTGCCAAAAATCGCACTCGACCAAAGGCTATAATCCATGGTTTTTCATGATTTTGGGTCAAAATTCAACCTACAGCAAAATGGACATCATTGGAAAGCTCTATTCATGCTGATCACAATGGTGCAAACCCCAGCCTCATATCTCATTCCTAGCCCGAGATACCTAGAATATTAGTCTGTTCAGCTCTATGCCTAGCCTATAGTTCCCAGGCCTTCTACACCACCAGTTTTTGATTGCTTACAATATTTTTGCATACTATAAACAATCAAAACTGGAGGTGTAGAAGGCCTGGGAACGATGCTACGCATGCATGGCAGAATTGGTACACCATGATCAGTCACCCTACCGACTAGGAGTGCTGAATTCTGGCTTTATTGGCATGTCAAAATGTGCCATAATTGGTAGAAAATGATTTCCAAAATGTGCCAGTTTTGGCATGTGAACCTGGTGGAGAGCTATGAACTTCTCCTACAGTTTGTATTTCCACTGCCAGTCATGCTGCTCCATGGAAGTCACATGACAGAGGGATCATTTAACCCTGTATGTACCTCAGGTCATGTGACAGAGAGATCAGTAACCCTCTGACGTATCTTGTGTCATGTGACAGAGGGATCACTGATACATGTATACCCAGCTGTGCCCTGATGACATCATGCAGCATTGTCTGTGTGGCTCCCAGCAGGAGCCCTGACAACAGTAATCACCAGTCATGCAAACAAGGTAATTACTCCTCTGTCAACACTGTGATTGCTGCATACCTACAGAAGCACTGCAAGTGTCACAGTGCCGGCAACAGGACATCACAAGGTCTTCCACAAGCTCACAGCTGGCAGTAGTCTCCCTCCCAGACCTATAGGCTATCCAATTTTTCTGCTCCAAACTTCCTGAGCGAGAGAAAATTGTCTAGCTCAATAGACTATACCCCAGACCCAAACCAACCCCAGCACGGATTGCTCTCTGCTCAAACCAACCCCAGCACGGATTGCTCTCTGCTCAAACCAACTCCAGCACGGATTGCTCTCTGCTCAAACCAACTCCAGCACGGATTGCTCTCTGCTCAAACCAACTCCAGCACGGATTGCTCTCTGCTCAAACCAACTCCAGCACGGATTGCTCTCTGCTCAAACCAACTCCAGCACGGATTGCTCTCTGCTCAAACTAACTCCAGCACGGATTGCTCTCTGCTCAAACCAACCCCAGCACGGATTGCTCTCTGCTCAAACTAACTCCAGCACGGATTGCTCTCTGCTCAAACCAACCCCAGCACGGATTGCTCTCTGCATGCTCAAACCAACCCCAGCACGGATTGCTCTCTGCTCAAACCAACCCCAGCACGGATTGCTCTCTGCTCAAACCAACCCCAGCACGGATTGCTCTCTGCTCAAACCAACTCCAGCACGGATTGCTCTCTGCTCAAACCAACTCCAGCACGGATTGCTCTCTGCTCAAACCAACTCCAGCACGGATTGCTCTCTGCTCAAACTAACTCCAGCACGGATTGCTCTCTGCTCAAACCAACCCCAGCACGGATTGCTTTCTGCTCAAACCAACCCCAGCACGGATTGCTCTCTGCTCAAACCAACTCCAGCACGGATTGCTCTCTGCTCAAACCAACTCCAGCACGGATTGCTCTGTGCTCAAACCAACCCCAGCACGGATTGCTCTCTGCCCAAACCAACCCCAGCACGGATTGCTCTCTGCTCAAACCAACCCCAGCACGGATTGCTCTCTGCTCAAACCAACCCCAGCACGGATTGCTCTCTGCTCAAACCAACCCCAGCACGGATTGCTCTCTGCTCAAACCAACCCCAGCATGGATTGCTCTCTGCTCAAACCAACCCCAGCACGGATTGCTCTCTGCTCGTGATACTGGAAGCGATCCACACTGGGGTTGGCTTGGGTCTGGGGCTGAGACTAATCTGGTCGACGGTGTCTCATGCATGCTCCCCTGGCCTGGATCAATGACCGTATATGGTGTCTCATGCATGCTCTCCTGGCCTGGATCAATGACCGTATATGGTGTGTGAGGGAGCGTGAAAATATAAGTAACATTAGTAGAGTGCAACAGAGGGATCTGTGACATCATCATCATGATGACATCATCATGACATCACCATGACTCACTGTGTCATCCTGCAGGTTGTACACTAGGAAGGAGAAGGTTGCGTGCCAGGAGTCTCTCTTGACAGGCAGCTGCAGTTGGTGCTTCTGCTCTCCCAGACGAACAGTGCACCAGCGCCTGGGGTCATCTGAGAGTGCACGTGCAGGTGTGTGAATTTGTGGATTGTGATATATTACATGAATTCTAAGCTTCCACCATATCCGTCCTTCCTTCACTCCACCCTCCCTTCCCCCTCCACTTCTCCCTACTTCTCCCCTCCCTCTTCATCCCCTTTCCACCTTATCCCCCTACACACAATACCATCACACAGACACCACTTACTCTGGTACTGCGACTTAGTCCCTGGCGGAGATCCTCGTACCGTCACGGTTATGACCCCCCTTGCTCGTCTGGACACCTCGGGGGCACTGGGTCCCGGAGGATCACTGGACTGGAAGTTCAGAGTCAACTTTCCCGGGTCAACCAGCACTGCATGAGACATGTAGATAAGCGGATGTAATCTCTTCAGTAATCTCCAGTATTCAGCTTAGAAATTCTGTAATCTTGCATTGGAAACTATATATACAGGCATTCAGTATACCAGTATACAGGTACATTAGCCTCATACCCAGCGTTCCCCTACCCTCGTACCCGGGCCTTCTCACCCAGCGTTCCCCTACCATCGTACCCGGGCCATCTCACCCAGCGTTCCCCTACCCTCGTACCCGGGCCTTCTCACCCCAGCATTCCCCTACCCTCGTACCCGGGCCTTCTCACCCAGCGTTCCCCTACCCTCGTACCCGGGCCTTCTCACCCAGCGTTCCCCTACCCTTGTACCCGGGCCTTCTCACCCAGCGTTCCCCTACCCTCGTACCCGGGCCTTCTCACCCCAGCATTCCCCTACCCTCGTACCCGGGCCTTCTCACCCAGCGTTCCCCTACCCTCGTACCCGGGCCTTCTTACCCCAGCATTCTCCTACCCTTGTACCCGGACCTTCTCACCCAGCGTTCCCTTACCCTCGTACCCGGCCTTCTCACCCAGCGTTCCCCTACCCTCGTACCCGGGCCTTCTCACCCCAGCATTCTCCTACCCTTGTACCCGGACCTTATCACCCAGCGTTCCCCTACCCTCGTACCCGGGCCTTCTCACCCAGCGTTCCCCTACCCTCGTACCCGGGCCTTCTCACCCAGCGTTCCCCTACCCTCATACTGTCACATGATCCATTGTACTGTCACATGATCCATTTTACTGTCACATGATTCATTGTAGTGATTCATTCAGCTATTACTGTTAGCAGACACCATGTAATTCTTCTACCTCTAATACGAGTTCACCCAATTGAACTTACTACTACTGAAAATCTTACATAATTTGATGGTAGCCACTGAACAGTTCCATGTCCTGTTCAAAGTGTTCAGGGACTACAATATAATTATGAGTGATTATGTCACATGAGCAGGATCCATGCAACCGGAGGATCAATGGTATTGAGAGCATTCAAGTCTGCAAGCAAGGTGTGCTTATAACCGATAGTCCAGAGATACCAGGTACAATGTATCAGGACATGCTTGAAGTTTGGCATCAATCCATGGCCCAATAATTGTTTCACTCCAACAAGAAACAGTACTGGTCGAAGTTTTGATACAGATTAGTTGATTCTAGTGCATCATATATAGTCTGTGGATAGTCTCGCGGGGTGGGTCTGGCCCCGCGAGACTAGTCTGTGGATAGCTTAATGTGTTGTTTTTTCGGGGGATTATAATGGCTGTCATCAATCTCTTTCTTGTGCCGTGTTATGGCATCACTTTTCTCCCTAGCTTGTAAGTGAAGTAATCTCGATGCCTAATTGAAAGCAAAGCCTTATTGGTCCTCCCCTACTACTTCATATAGATCTAGGAATTATTAGTCAACACTGCATGCGTGAAAGGCAGAAACTGCATGTTTGCTCACTAATTGTTACAATGGATACTGAGCATTTCCACTGCAATAACAACTGTACGGTCAAACACGTCACAGGTAACCCTGTTTATAACTCCCGTTTCCCTGCCATCAAGCCCTCTCTAGGGAAACCTGGCCACCTCCCGCCCATTCATCATCACAGCACGGGGAGTCCACAAACCTCGTTTCTTGTGCGCACAGTTATGCAGCTAAACGCCCTTCGCCGCACGCGCATGCTCGATCACAAAGGTCAGAGTGCAAAAGATTATTAAAACAAAATCCTCGTTCCCGGTCTAGTCTCGTTCCCAGACCCTCCCGAAACGCGGAAAGAGGGTCTGGTGTTCTGAGCGACATTTCTTGGCGCATGGGCGGGCTATACGGCGTAAGGAATGTAATTATTGCATTCTGTCTGTCCACTCCAATGAAAGCGCACCTATCACTATTCTTATAAACGTACTGTAGCAGCGCGTTTGGTCCTTCACGAGGGACACCAAAGGGCTAACAACAACGTACAGTTGCCTTGCGCTGGTACAGAATTCTATCTGAGGTTGTCAAAGATGAGTGGAGGGGTCACGAAACAGAGATTTCCCCACACCAGTCAGCAAGACAATCGATTTGGCTTACTGCTTCAGCTCGCTCTTCGATAGGCCTGTCGTATCCATTTCACTGACATACCGTCCGTACTAGCTACACTGCACTGTTACAATACATGTACCGTACCTATGACTTACGCTGATTGGCTACGTCATTCGCGTTCTGCAATCTGATTCGAGCTTTAAAATCCGAGAGCGACCACGCCCCATGAATCAAGAAATGTCGCTCAGAACACCAGACCCTCTTTCCGCGTTTCGGGAGGGTCTGGGCACGAGACTATTCCCGGTCAACTACTGTGACCTGGGAACGAGACAGTGCAACAAAATGTCAATCCACTATAGTAGCTATGTCGACGAGAGTAGTGAGTCTGAAGGGCTGATCTTCTCCTCCTGAAACCAGGAATTCACCGCTCGGTAGTAGAGTAACTGAGCAATAGTATCGTCGTGTAGGTACCTTCCCAACCTTCGTCCATTCGTCTGTTTCCGGGTGATAGAGATGGATGGCTGTGCTGGCAGTGTTGTCATGGAGACCCCCCACGGTCAGTAGTGATCCGTGGAGGGCAATGGCGGTAGAGCGTTCCAGCGGTGCGTCACGAAGACGACGCCATTGTGCGGGTGTCGTGTTAGTGGCGGACATGGTAACAGTTTGTGGGGTGGTACAGAGTTCAGGGAGGGAGGTATACATGACTTGTTTACTGGCAGTGATGACGTACCAGTTGTCGTGTAAGATGGCTGACGTCTTGAGGTTACACGGTACGGGTAGCTGTGTGGCGGTCAGCCATTGCTCACTAGCCCCAACGTGCAGTACCTCCACTGTGGCTAGCTGCCTGCTGCCATCATGCCCACCTGCTGCCAGTAGGTAGTTGTTGTAGGTGGCTACTTCTGGGTGCCTACGAGGTGTAATCATGGGTGGGTATGGCTGCGTCCATTGCTGTGAGGACGGATCCCACACTCCGAGCTTGTTGGTCACCTTGTCAGTACTAGTGTGTCTGTCCCGACCGCCCACCAGCGTGAGGTGGCGGCCATTGATGAGGGACATCCCAAAGTAGTAGTATTGATATTCTGGTAGCTTGCTCCAGCTGTCAGTAGAGCACTCGTACTGTAGTACAGTACAGTCCTCACTGACACTGTCACTGACACTGTATCCTCCTCCCACGTAGAGAGTGGTGTGGAGTTGGACTGTGTTCGGGTAATCCACCATTCCCCACAACATGTCTCTTCCCTTCCGCCACCTCAATTTGAGAGGTGTTCGTAGCTCTCTCTGGGGGCGCGTCTGGAATACAGAGGAATTTACCACTCGTAATGGCTGTCGTAAAGTGGGTGTTTAGTAGAAATTTATCAGCCAGCGAGTACTTTCACTTTTAGGGCAGGATTTTCTAATTAATATGGGGCATGTAATAGCTACAGGCATTAATTATGTAGCGACATAGATTATATACACACAGAAATCCTGTGCCTATATTTTCTATGGTAATACCAAGAGTGTATTGAACCACAGTGGGGAGAGGGTCACAGGCAGCGGAATACTGTTCAAATGGAGTTTTACTGGCACCAGTACACCAATTTGCATTCTCTACAAACAGTACTGCATGCTCTCGCCACCTCCGGCAGGTTCATACACCCTTGATAACAGTCAGACCATGCCTACCAGGGCTTTACTGTGAGTAAAGAGCAGTAAGCCCAAGAGCTCATCAATAAAGGACGCCAGTAGGTGTGGTCTACTGTATTCTGCTGCTTTTGATAGTATGAGTTCCCAGGATAGTTGGTTATAGCTCCAGATAACAGCATTTCTCATTTTTCTTCAAATTTCATTTGAAACTAGCAGTAAGACAAGAAGCAATTTCAGTGATTTTAGCTCGGGGTTTTGTAAAAATAACTTTGCCTAACAGTAGAACAGCACTGGTCAATTCCACTTTAAGCAGGCAAAACACTTTTTTGGTAGCTGTACATGGAGCCATCCAACTAGCTAGGACTGCATACTAACAGAAGCTTGGACTCACCTTTTCTTTTCCTAGCAAATAGCCCTCAGGCAATTCTCTACTCTACTACTAATAGAAAAGCTACACAAGTCTAAACAGGTAGCCACAGTGAGCTACTCACGCTACTACTACTGCTGACCTACAGCTTCTCAACGTAGCTACGCAACTGAACTTGATACAGCTGCACAAATAGCGCCAAGCTTTCGTACTGCGCGCATGCGCGCTGTGCTGCTCGTAAGCAGGCTAACCGGAAATCCGGCGGAACTGAGCGAGCGCTGCACGATATGCGATATAGATACGATCGAAGTAGCTAGTGTTAAGCTGATTCTCAAATATTTACAGCATAGCATTTTCCACTAACCTCAAGCTCAGCTGGTTTAGAGATCTGTCTACCAGCATGGTTATAGACAACACAGCGGTACTGCCCTTTGTCTGACTTCTGCACACTAGGAATGGTTAACTTAGGCTCCTCCACGTCACATGGTCGCCACTCCTCACTCCCATCTCCCTCCTCAGCTGGCTTCCACTGCCACTGATAGCTCAAAGGTTCTGTTCCAGTGGCTTGGACAGTAAATGTCACAGCTTCGCCCGGACTGACTTCTTTCAGGCATTTAGGATGGCTAGTGATCTTGGGAGGTTCATCTACATCAACAACAGAGCAAAAATATTCTGAGACCCTACAAAATCACTATCATAGAGTCTTATTCATCACACAGCTTACCAAGTTGTGCATGAAGCTGTACTTCAAACTCCTTCCTGGCCTTCACCTCTTCCACTGCAGCCTCCCTCTCTGACTCTGCTCGCTGCTTCTGGTACTCAGCATCCTGCAGTCTGCGTTCAAGTTCAGCAATCTGGGTCATCAATGTGAGTGATTCCAAGAGCTGTTCTGGAGTAGTGGCAACTTGAAGGTGCTCTGCTGTAGCTTCCTTCATCCGGAGGGAGCTTGTTAATGCTTCGATCTCTTCACTGAGCTGGTGGATGCTGGCATTGCAGGCGTCGATTTGTTGCGACTTGAGCTCTGACTCTTCTTTCACACTGATCATTTGTTGCTGCAGGGAAAAAAGGTTTGCAGATCATCGATAACGTTATAGTGCCGCCTGCTACAAGCTTTCTGATAGGCTATCTTGCGTGATCGAACTGATGCGGGGAATAGGTGACGGCATCCGTAATAATCATGCATGCATCAGCTCAGAGCACGTACACTGGACAATAATTTCCTATTGATATTTTGCTATACTGATTTTTAGAATCATTGTCTTGTGCATGCGCACGTGCAGTATGAAACATTGCACTGGCCAGTGTATCAGACAGTATGATATGAGTACCTTCATTTCTTCTTTCTCTGAAGTAAGAGCGACTGCAATCTGCATCAGGTGGCTGACTTGCTGCTTCTTGATGTTGTAGGAACAGGCCAGTTCCTCCTTTTCTCTTTGTAGTTCTTTCACTTCCTCGTTCGTCTTCTTTACTTCTGCTCTAGCTTGTGACAGCGCTTGTTGCCGGGTCTGGGCTTCTTGCTGGACAGACAGGAGTTTGCATTCCATCTTTTCTAGTTCTTCTCTCAACTGTTTGATCTTTTTCTTTTTCTTGGCTATTTTGCTTTGTAGAAACCGCACGTTGTACGCTTTGTCTTCTTTCATTTCCGACAGTAGCTGGCACTCACGCTCTTTGAACTTGAGCTCCATTTCAATGCTGCTCTTCTCTTGGGCAATTTTCTGCACATCTTCTTTCAGTTTCTCAAGTTCACTCAATTGTTCTTTTGCATTCTCATTCGCTATCTGTTTGGAGTCCTGTGATTGTCTTAGATGCTCCTCACTATCTACCAATCTTTTGTGATCTTGTTTAAGATCGTCTCTGTGCATCCGTATATCTTCACATAGCTTGGCTCCAGTTGCCTTAATAATTAATTCAAGAGAGACATTGTGAACTGTGCTCTATGTAACTCTGCTCTTAAAGTGACACCACCTTACTTCATTTTGGTGAGGAAAGTTATTCAGCTGCTCCAACACAGTTTCATCGTCTGGCTCCTCTGGAGTAGGGATTCCTGAGATGAGAGACAGGGGAAAGTACCACACCGGTATACGTAGTACAGACTTGCACAATGTTCACCTAATACGTATGCAGGTCTAAGCTCATCATCAGGCTCAGGCTGACATGCAAACTACAATTCAGTGCAAAACAATTAATGTGGATCCAAGTGAGAAAACTCACCATGTTTTCGTGCTAGTTCAGAAGCCAAACGTCGCATCCCTATTCCCTCCAATGCCTGGACCACAGCAGACCACGTGGGAATCACATTGTTCTGCCACTCTTCGAGCATCATGGTACGACGATCCTCAATAGTTGGACGCTCCATCTCAATTGCATGTAATTTCTCCATTTTAATTCCCAGGTAGAGGCCGAAGGTTTTCCAATTGTTGACACCCCGAAGCTCTCTCACCAGGTCAAGTAGTTCAGGAACTGGCAGCAGGAAAGGTGACAATATAAAGTGTTACAGTAGCTCTAACATTTTTAGCAGCATGCTTATATTCTCAGCTAAAGTATAATTATACTTACCAACAGTAACAGTGAGAATAGCACACTGTGAGATTTCACTTCCTGCAGAGTTGGAGACCACACACCGATAGTCACCAGCATTGCATGCCTGGATACCAGCGAGCTTCAGTCCACCTTCCACCTCTTGGAATGTGGTACCATCGCAGGACAGATCTTGCCACTCATGCTGCTCACCCTCCATCCCGGCTGGTTTCCACTGCCACTTGTAGGTCAGCGGCTTTGTGCCAGTGGCTCTGATCATGAAATTAAGTGGACTCCCTTTCAGAATATCCTTCTGGCTCATTGGCTGGGAGGTAATCTCAGGAGGTTTAGCTGCACAAATGAATGAGAATAACAGGAAATGAGCTAAACGTACAAAACTTGAGTGACTTGTGGAGGGTTTGCCACATCATAGTTCAGTAACAAATGCTTTATTCGGAAGTAAAGTATGCTTACCGACAGTGAGGCTAGCACGCTGTGAGATCTCACTTCCTGCAGAGTTGGAGACCACACACCGATAGTCCCCTGCATGGCATGCCTGGACACCAGTGAGCTTCAGTCCACCTTCAACCTCTTGGAATGTGGTACCATCGCAGGACAGATCTTGCCACTCATACTGCTCACCCTCCGTCCCAGCTGGTTTCCACTGCCACTTGTAGGTCAGAGGCTCGGTTCCAGTGGCTCGAACCAAATGTGTTATTGATCCTCCTGGTAGGACGTCATTCTGGCTTGTCGGGTGCAAGGTGATATGGGGAGGCTCAGCTGCATGAATGAAAGAGGATAACAATGTAGCTAGTGTGTGTACTATGAGACTAAATGCACTCCCCTTCCGGTTGATAAGACCACTATCTGGCAGTCTATGTATACTGTGGTCAGTCGTATTTATGTAGTGTATTGACAATTTCTCTCGCCCAGTTCAGGGCTGGGTGTACCAAACTTGGACTTCCGGTATAGCACAGACAACGATAGGGAGACATGTCCACCGAAAACGCACTTTTCTCACGAAATGTTGACGAAACTTTCCCACAATATCTACGAAATAGATTGAACAACACTACGTGTCCTCAAATGTGATTCTTTCTTCGCTGCAAAGGCTTTTCTCCCAGTTGGTGCCCACTGTTGATCCTTGAAATATTGCAATTATTTTACGGTTGCGGTTCGACTGTACTCACTTTTCCCTACCCTCACCCTAACGAGAGAAAGTTGGTCTAGCTCCATAGACTATCATATGCCATTCCCAATCAACGTTTACTATTGCAAAAACTATGACGACACGGTTACCGATCAACCACATGCAATGACCTGACTTCAGGTATTGTGTGTAGACACCAAGCTAATCCATCACTGAAAATGTGTTGAAGTGACCCATTTCAGCTCCCAGTTTTGAATGACTAATTTCCATTGTGGAAACATGATCATTCACAGATTAGTTCACCAATTACAGTGCAGAAGTCTTATTTCATGTTGCAGCTACGGTTTGGAAAAACTAAACTCCTTCACTCTTAGTAAATCAAAGGCGAGTAGGTTTTCTGTTTCAGTATAGCTATAGGTATTGCTGGTATTTCATAACGGTTTTGGCTTGTGTTGAACGTCTTTTCTGACCACTATGACTATGAAGGGTGTGTGTGTACAATGCGTCATACCTGATGCATTTGCATGTACAAGCAGGTCCATGCACTGACATTAAACATGCTCGAATCTCAGAAAGGATCCCGGAATGTGGTCTCGGTCCCAGACCCAACCAACCCCAGCACGGATCGATTTTACTATGGTACTGGAAGCGATACACACAGTGGATAAACAGTCTGGGAACGAGACTCTAAGAATAGTCGTCCCATCTGCACCCGGCCATCTTGACAGTGTGAAAGTTAGTTACTTTACAAGTAATAAAAAACATTTGAAAATGTAACAGGATGTAGGGATACCAGAACGGCAAAAAGTAAGGAAACAAGGTAGGGATGATCGCACAAAACAGTGAAGTATACAACCCCCCTACAGAGATCTTTTTCCACATACATGTATAATGAAAAAAGATGTGTAGGGGAATTGTATACTTCACTGTTTTGTGCGATCATCCCTACCTTGTTTCCTTACTTTTTGCCGTTCTGGTATCCCTACATCCTGTTACATTTTCAAATGTTTTTTATTACTTGTTTATGTCATTTTTTTTAGCAGCAGCACATGCAATTTGCCATCACAGAGCAGAAGTCGGTGTCCTCACAAGTAGTAGGAGCCCTTGCTTTGGTATATGGACAATATTGACTCCGGTATTCACACTGCCAGCATTGGCTAAAGACCAAGTCAACCCTTTAGCTACTGGATGGATACTAAGGCAGTAATCCCTGTCTGAAGCCCATAATATTAGCTATACCACAAGTAGCAAGATTTATGTATTGTTGAGTCTTTAGACAGGCATTCAGCCCTCTCACAGAACACAGTAGGTAGTAACATACATAAATTATAAGCACAGAGTTTAGAATTTACCTCGGTTTTATGAAGTACGAAATTATGTCAACACAACGGCGCAAGACACTTCTAATTCAGCGATCTTGAGTAATAATTACGTTCGTTGCTAAGTGATCGCGCATGCGTACAAACGAGAAAATGGCGTGACTAAAGAAGCCATAGTTATTGAGTGGGCAGCTGCAGCGCCTGGTGAAGACTTGGAGGTTGCGAAAAAGCGATGGCCAGGTGCACTACTCGGTGTAAAATGCTGCTGTTTCGTGCGAAAACCATCATGAGAGATTGAGTCGACGTTGAGCTAGCCCGTCTGAAAGAAGAAAGAAGAAGAAGAAAGAAAAACAATTTGCCCGTTTTGCGAGTACCTGGTGTGGTACTTTCGCGACGGTTTTTCGCGACGCGAGAAGTCTTGTTGGTCATGAAAACACTCGAAGATGAACGGCATGTGGTTATAAAGGCTTATAAGTGTACCGTTTCTGAGATTTGGTGAGATTTTTTTGTATTAGCATATATTGCGTGTACGTCGTATCCCTACATATAGAGTCTACCGACTCTATGATAATTATGCACACTTGTGCAGATGGGGGTGGAACACAGTATACATAATATTCTTTGTTATGCACACTTGTGCAGATGGGGGTGGAACACAGTATAATATTCACACTTGTGCAGATGGGGGTGGAACACAGTATAATATTCACACTTGTGCAGATGGGGGTGGAACACAGTATAATATTCACACTTGTGCAGATGGGGGTGGAACACAGTATATATTCTCTGTTATGCACACTTGTGCAGATGGGGGTGGAACACAATATAATATTCTTTGTTATGCACACATGGGGGTGGAACACAGTATAATATTCACACTTGTGCAGATGGGGGTGGAACACAGTATAATATTCTTTGTTATGCACACATGGGGGTGGAACACAGTATAATATTCACACTTGTGCAGATGGGGGTGGAACACAGTATAATATTCACACTTGTGCAGATGGGGGTGGAACACAGTATATATTCTTTGTTATGCACACTTGTGCAGATGGGGGTGGAACACAGTATAATATTCTTTGTTATGCACACATGGGGGTGGAACACAGTATAATATTCTTTGTTATGCACACATGGGGGTGGAACACAGTATAATATTCACACTTGTGCAGATGGGGGTGGAACACAGTATATATTCTTTGTTATGCACACCTGTGCAGATGGGGGTGGAACACAGTATAATTATATAGTATACCGTGTGTACAGGGAAATATCACGAGTCTGTTGCCATATTGTCACGAGTGCCGCAGGCACGAGTGACAATACGGCTACAGACGAGTGATGTTTCCCAGTACACACTGTATATTTATCAGACCCTACGGCTATAGGAACGCACTGACATCAATATTGAGGCCTTGGTAACGGTCGCGGCTTGGCAACAGTAGCACCTCACCATCAGCGTACCATAGCTATAGATCACACAAAACAGTGAAGTATACAACCCCCTACAGAGATCTTTTTCCATAATACGTGTATAATGAAAAAAGATATGTAGGGGGATTGTATACTTCACTGCTTTGTGTGATCATCCCTACCTTGTTTCCTTACTTTTTGCGGTTCTGGTATCCCTACATCCTGTTACATTTTAAATGTTTTTTATTACTTGTTTATTTCTTTTTTTTTTTAGCAGCAGGCGCATGCATACTGGACTCTGGCATTTACACTGCCAGCAATGGCTGAAGAATCAGACCCAAGCATCTCAAAAGCCAACCCTTTTCTGGATGGATACTAAGCCAGTGCTCCCTGAGCTGAAGTAGTGTAGGTAAAATAGCTATACCAGATAGTAGTAGTGACACATTGTTGAGTCTTTAGATAGGCATTCACCCCTCTCACAGAACACAGTCTAGTAACATATATAGCACAGAGAATTCACCTCAGTCTAGTTACGGTAATTACCACAACAGCGCAAGGCACTTCTAATTCAGCGATCTTGAATAATAATTACGTATCGTTGCTAAGTGATCGTTTAAGTGCGCATGCGTACAAACATGAAAATGGCGTGACAAATGAAGCCATAGTTATTGAGTGGGCAGCTGTAGCCGCCTGGTGAAGACTTGGAGGTTGCCAAAAAGCGATGGGCTGGTGCACTGCTCGGTGTAAAATGCTGCTGTTTCGTGCGAAAACCATCATGAGGGATTGAGGCGACGTTGAGCTAGCCCGTCTGAAAGAAAGAAGAAAGAAGAAGAAGAAGAAAGAAAAACAATTTGCCCGTTTTGCGAGTACCTGGTGCGGTACTTTCGCGACGGTTTTTCGCGACGCGAGGAGTCTTGTTGGTCATGAAAACACTCGAAGATGAACGGTATGTGGTTATAAAGGCTTATAAGTGTACCGTTTCTGAGATTTGGAGAGATTCTTTTGTATTAGCATATATTGCGTGTACGTCGTATCCCTACATACAGAGTCTACCGACTCTGTGATACACTTGTAGATTCAAGCTTGAGTGTTATAACTGTACAACGTCTTGCCCTTCAACTGTGCACCACCACACAGCTTCATTTCAAGTGCACGTTAATCACTACAGATACTACTCTGGGGTTGGTAGCAGCACAGCAGGTTAGGAATTTTGAATTCAATACTCATTACTAGTTCATACCTCCCTCCTGGTACAGAGAAGCGAACTCAAACAGCTTGCTGCTCTTCCAGTGGGTCAGGAGGGTGGAGCAGCTGTCTGTTGTGACGACATGGAGGTCTGCTCCTTTCCTGTTTAGCTGATTGGGAGACACCAGAAAGAGTTCTGGCTGGACTTCGATGGTTAACTGCTGCGATGATTCTGCTTCCGGTACGTGACACTGAATGCTCTCCAGATTACGTGACAGCAGAGAGCGGAGCTGTGTCTCCAGGGCAGACTTCACCTCTCCCATCGCAAGGAGGAATTTGCTCAAACATGACTCGGAGGTGAACACGGTATGGAAGAGCGGGGACTGTTCGTAATAGAACGTGTCGACGTGGTAGACCCCGTACCGATGCAAGATCGGTGAAACCGCGTTTGCGATCAACCAGAGCTTCGTGCTGCTTGTGCTACCAGAATGGCAGACGTTCAGAACTGGACCTTCGTAGTTTCCTTCTTTGACGGTCCTGATCTCCGTGCTCTTCCCGTCCACCAGAACCTTCGTTCGTAACAGGAAAAAGTCGTTATGGTAACTGGTGTGGAGCTGGAACTCCTGATCGATCTCAAGACACTGCATCGCTACAAGCCCTTACTAAGCGCAAAAACCTTTGCTGACAAAGCACATTCCTCAGCCCCACCCACGAACCGCATCATGCACGGTGGGTGTGTCACGTTAAATTTCCACGCATGCGCATTCAGCACTAGCTGTCCCTGGTAGTGCTGGGCGATACCACATTTTGAATTTCGATACCGATACCAAGTACTTTTGTGCTGGTATCGACCGATACCGATACCGATACCAATCTCAAGGTCAACCCCCTTTATTAATGACGATAATTTTTGTCCAAGAAAGCAACATGTACACATGAAGACAGGATTTTCTCTTCTACAAGGCTAAGGCGTATAGATATAGATCAGACTCAGAGTCAGATTCTGCTTCTAGCACGTGCCGTGGTCACATAATGTACAGTACTCAGTATCGATCGATACCAGTCTCAGTACTCGATACCACAATCCTGGATCCTGGTATCGGTAGTATCGATACCTGGTACTTGGTATCGCCCAGCACTAGTCCCTGGCCTTATACCTACTAGCCTCGGTCCCAGGACCGAGGCTACCTTAATTTTATACCCTTCCCGCTGGACCGTGCATCACTTCGATTATGATTCCCCCCTCCCATATTGGCCAGTGCTTATGGCATGCAGTGGGTATTAAAAATTAATGTTTACCATGAATCCATGCAGGTTGAGCTATATCATGACACTTGTAACATTTTGTGTACTTTGTACTTCTATAGCCAAATTTTTACCATGACGTCGATGTCAATATGCAGCAGTGAACAGCTAGTGCACATGTACCCTTCCACCACTACGTAGAAACATGCATGGACTTATGCATGGAAGAGTAGTGCTAAAATATAGAATCTGATGATAGTGGAGCTAGCTGACCAGCTATAGCCTCGTTCCCAGGCCGTCTGCCGCTTCAAGTCAAATACGTGACCTTTGAACCCCCGTAAGCTTATCTGACAAGGGTTCAAAGGTCACGTATGCGACTAAAAACGAAGCAGCAGACGGCCTGGGAACGAGGCTAGAGCTGACCACCATGCATGGCTGGTCATAAATGCAACGTTGTATACTGTACACACACGTACTTCCACACATCCTTTGTATTATACATGTATTTAACTACCAACCTGAATATCACAGCTATGTGGTATAGAGAAACAACAGTGTGAGATGGACTCTAGCCTTGTTCCCAGGCAACAGTGGGAGGTGGACTCTAGCCTTGTTCCCAGGCAACAGTGTGAGGTGGACTCTAGCCTTGTTCCCAGGCAACAGTGTGAGGTGGACTCTAGCCTTGTTCCCAGGCAACAGTGGGAGGTGGACTCTAGCCTTGTTCCCAGGCAACAGTGTGAGGTGGACTCTAGCCTTGTTCCCAGGCAACAGTGTGAGGTGGACTCTAGCCTTGTTCCCAGGCAACAGTGTGAGGTGGACTCTAGCCTTGTTCCCAGGCCGCGTGGGAGCCTGGGAACGAGGCTAGGTGGACTCATAACCATTGATCATCTTGTGGATGTCGTACGGGCTCCCCACCCGGTAACGGTTCAATCGTGCACTACTGCCAACAAGATCAGTAAATGAAAGTGGATTGGAAAGGAAGGAAAGTGAGAATACACAATCTATATCAGCTGCACACACCTATCAACAATATAATTATATCTGTAGTTACTGCTTTCTGAGTCTCTGGGAGGCAATGGGGGAGGAGTCTGGTGTCGGTTGTCGGGTCATGCGAATACGCAGCTTCATATCTGCAGAGACACGGAGAGTACGTACGCATCACGTGAAGTCTGAGTCTCAAGGTAATAGGTACAGCAGATATCAGGGGAGGTGTTATATGGGTGACCCTGTGCTCAGATCCGTTATATATTTGATTTCATGTACGTGTGTGTGTTGCACACCAACCATTTCCAATGTCCAGCCATCTTGTAGCTTTCAAGTTGCCCTCAAAGAACTTGTCCAGCGTGATGGTGTGGGTACCAATCTTGATCTTGCTGCCACTCTTCAAGTCCACAGTGAGCAGTGTGTCTGAGGGCACAGGGCTCTCCTTCACCTGGATCATGAGATCACACAAGTCTGTCATGTGACCACCATGTGACCAAGTGATCAGACAATGTACTACATGCAATCTGGCAACACTGGATCATGTGATCACACAAGTCTGTCATGTGACCACCATGTGACCAAGTGATCAGACAATGTACCACATGCAAATCTGGCAACACTATTTCAGTCATGCCCAATCCTGCAAAGATACTACAAACCAGACCATGCACATTCAGCTTCACAGCTTTCCAAACCAACCATCCATTGGATGTGCTTACAATGGTTGTGTTGCCATAGCAACAGAATCTGGAATCACATCAAGATCTGTTACACCTACCATGAAGTCTTCTCTCCACTGAGGGTTGCTGGTTCCTCTGAGTACCCTTGTTTTGTGGACCACTGGGCCACGCCCAAACTTCTGCTGTCGTTGGTAACTAGGGCGAGTGTTCAGACGCACCTTTATGTACAGCTCTAAGTGATCTAAAAAGAGTGAAATATTGAATTTGAAATAAGTTGCTCTCACTACAGTGATGGAGGGATTGAGGGAGGGAGGGAGGGATTGAGGGAGGGAGGGAGGGAGGGAGGAGGAGGGTGGAGGGAGGGGGGGAGGGAGAGAGGAGGAGGGAGGGAGGAGGAGAGAGGGTGGGAGGGAGGAGGGAGCGAAAGAGGGAGGGAAGAGGGAAGGAAAGAGGGAGAGGGAGGGAGGAGGGATGGGGAGAAGAGGGAAGGAGAGAACTGAGACAGAGCCCACCTAGCTCCCCCTTCAGTCCATCTGCTTCAATGACTTGTCCAGAGATGTTGTGGTAGACTGTTGCTTGGCGTTGTCTGGTCCCCCTCTCAAGAGTGGAACGCTTTGAGCTTGAAGAACCATCTGGCAGGGAGAGGGTTAGGATCAGATCTCAATGCTCCTGCTATCGTGGCCAATCATAGGCAAGATGTGTCTCTACCTGACCCTCCTTTAAGAGCCCTCTGAATGTCTGCCTTTGTCTCTGGGTAGCAAGGGTGGGTGGGGTTACCACCATCGTCATGGCTACGACGAGAAGTAGGGGCAGATGCAGGGTACTTGTGGGTGGGATAGCACACCGTGTGTCTGCGCTCTGTGGTGGTGGTGGGGGGGGGGGGGGGGGGGGGGGGGGTATATATGTGTGAGGGAGTGTAGGGTATGCATGTGAGGGAGTGTGGGGTGTACATGTGAGGGAGTGTGGGATGTACATGTGGGGGAGTGTGGGGTGTACGTGTGGGGGAGTGTGGGATGGACATGTGGGGGAGTATGGGGTGGACATGAGAGGGTATGTGGGGCGTACGTGTGAGGGTGTGTGGGGTGTACGTGTGAGGGTGTGTGGGGCATATGTGTGAGGGTGTGCGGGGTGTATGTGTGACGGGTGTGTGGGATGTACATGTGAAGGAGAGTGGGGTGTACGTGTGGGGGTGTACATGTGAGGGTGCAGGGCCTAAAACATGTAACCCAGGAAACACTGAGTCTCACTCACTCAACCCTGGCACTGTCCCAGACGCAGTCCCCATTCCTGTCCCCTCGGTGAGCTCCAAACAACCTCCCTCGTCCACAGAGGGGAGCACGCCCATGGACTTGCCAGAGGGAGAAAGCGAAGTACCTGTGTGACCGCTGATCCCTGAAAAGGGAGGTGGGGAGGAGGAGGGGAGAGAGCATGTTGGGGTTGGGGAGGTGGGGAGGGGAGAGAGCATGTTGGGGTTGGATGCATTCATATCTACAGGTGTAGACTTCCTCAATCCTCCCACTCCACTACCTTCCCCCACACCCACATCCACTCCCCTCCCCACCCACACCCTCCCCCACACTCTCTTCCTTCCCCACCCACACTCCCCTCCCCACCCACACCCCTCCCCCACACCCTCTCCCCTCCCCACCCACACCCACTCCCCTCCCCCTCCTCACACCCACTACCCTCCCCACCCACACCCACGACCCTCCCCCAGCACACACACCTGAAGCTGCAGATGAGGGTACCATCTGAGAACTTCCCGTGTCGGAGCGAGAGTCCATCTCTGCCAGGACAGACTCGGAACCAAAAGCACTACTGCTCGAGCTGATGCTGTCGGCCACCATGGAGGCTGGGAATGTAGAGGGAACGTTCTAAATCTTTAGAGAGCAATAGGTGTGTTTCTACACTGTAGGTAATTAAGGTAAGGTAAAGGTAAGGTGTTTAATTTTTACCTCCTGGCACCTTCAGCCAATGGCTGATCTCCCAAGGGGAGGAGGGGTAAAGAAAGCACTTCACCAGTGAAGCAACAGGTGGGATTCGAACCAGGGACTTTTGGTCTACAGTTAATGCACTGCACTCAGTCTGTTGGTAAGGTTTCTTGCTCTACCTATAACCCTACTACATTTGGCCGGACCCTACGGTGGTACGGGCAAGCTCAGGAGTTGGGGCTCAGGTGACGGCATGGCGTGTACAGAGCTGAGGACCCCGTGTGGATTGGCTCGTGGAGCCAGCTTGCCTCAAGGAGGCTTGTGTATTGGGCTCGAGGAGCCGCGGTGTCAGGCTCGGGGAGCCATGAGGCTTTGGCACTAGGTGCCGGGGTAGAGAGGCTCAAGGAGCCAGTGGGTTTTAGAGGTTTGTGAGCTGCCGTGCCACCGCAGGCGGTTAACTCCTACATGCTATTAAAACCCTGTGTCTAACTAATCTCAGGTAGCAGTACATGTTACTGGGAGGGAGGGTGGGAGAACTAGCGCTTCTGTCCGACAGACTTCGTTTCTCTGTGGAGTTCAGCTACTCTGACTAGGCTACTCTTGCTATATGTTACTGTGTCTATTGTTTGCGCGCACAAGGGGCCCTGGTGCAGCGCCGCGGTCGTTCCTTTGAGTTTAGGTTGGGCTTCCCGCAAAGGGAGGTCTTTGTGGCTTGGGCTTCCCCCAGCGGGAGGCCCAGATCCCAATCAACGCTTGTGCATTAACCTTGATTATCACCCACAGGAGCTAATCCCAATTAAATGCTTTAACCACTTGGCCACAAGTCTCACAGTCATGTGAACTGGTCTCGTGATCTCTTTGCACGAAAGTTATCCTACATTGTACTGAGATTTGGTCATGTGACCCAACGGTCATGGTCATGTGATCTTACCTCCTACAAGAGGCCTGGATGCCTCATCCAAATGGGACCAGTCCGAATCATCCTGAGGATGAACAGAAAGTAAAATTACAGGGCAAGGATAGTCAGCCCCCAAACCATTCCCATGCACCTTCAGTTTTTCATACTGAAGATTTCAAGTTGCTTGTCCAAGATCCAATTCAAATTTCGGTGCATACGCACTGATGAGAGAGCGTGTGGTGTGCGGTTTATATGGCGTAGGCAACTTTCCCCCGCATGCAGTTGCTCTAACAAACATGCAGTACTTTGCAATTCCCAGCCTGGTCTTCAAGTGCAAAGGCCGTGATCTCGGACAAGCAACCTGAATCCTCAGTACCACAACCAGACCAGGGATGGACTGGGGTCTGAGACGAGGGTCGCACCCCCACGCAGTGTCTCTGGTGGACATTAGAGTATAGTTGTACAAATTCCACCAATCAGATTGCTCACTGCGAGGTATCTAAATCCCATAGTGAAACCTCGTACGGGGTTTCACTATTGAGCCCACAGGGTACTGTACTTGTAACAAGTTATTGTTTACTACCCACTTGAATCCATGGCAACTAACAGGCTACTGTATTATACAGCTGCTTTAGAATTATTACAGACCGTGCAAATATTTGTATACTCAGTCTGTGTACGTTTTTGTTGGAAGTACAACGGCTACAGCAAACCATGAGCGCTAGAAGGAGGAGCTATAAAAGCGGGCGGTCACTGGTGGGGTGGAGCCAAGTTGAGGGGCGGAGCCATGTGACTGCTCGATCGTGCGCGCAAGTCACTCGAGCGCCTCGTGGCCTTGTCGTACTCGTAGCCACGTAGCCAGTCTGTTATTTCGTCGAAAAGGACCTCCGACTCGTAGGTTATTTTGTTGACAACTGAAGCGCTAGCGTAGTTACCGTTGCTATACTCTAAATCGGTTAGACACTGAGACCAATGGGATCTACGCGATTTAGAAACCCTCGGGCCCTTAGTAGCGCCCTCGCTGCGCTCGGGACACTACAGCCCAGGGCCCTTGGGTTTCTAAATCGCGTAGATCCCTTGGTCTCAGTGTCTAACCTATATGTAGTAGCTACCATGGCTCACTTGTTGCCATAGCAACACATCCACGCTTACCTCTCTGTAAAATATCTTCTTGATGCCCAGTAGCAGTTCTCCAGTCTTGACATGGTCCAGCCGGCACCATTTTGGGCCATCCTGTCAGATAGTGACCACCGTCACGTGAGCACACACACCCACACGCACAAACACACACAGAGTTCATGACAAACAAGTGCACATGAGTGTTTTAGTCTTCCTCTCTGTACTACAAGTGCACCTGAGCATTCTCTCTGTATACTGTTACATGTAGTACCTGAAATCGTGCGAGGCCATCCTCGGACAGCTGGATTGAGCCCATGAAATTGTCTGAGAAGCGATCTTTATCCCAGCATTCCTGTAAACATGAAAATGACACAGCAAAGTTGCCTAATGCTGGGTAGTTTCAGCTTGCTTGGTTTGGTGCACTGACCACTTTAATGGTCTTGTCAGGGGGAGGGGCCGAGAGGGTCACACTCTTGTGCCAGTCCGGATTAAGCGACTTCTTCACAGCCTGAGTCTTGAACATCATGTCCTGTCCATACTTCACAACCACATAGGGGTTACTGAGACCTAATGGGGGTCAGAGTTCAAAGTACAAAGGTGAAGGTCACTCACTACATGCAGGGGTGCGGTCTACATATGATGAACTTGAAAGCATACCATTTGAATCCATTGGGACAAGATTTCTTCCTTGTAAAATTGTAAACTCAACTACGCCTCTGTCTGAGGAGATGAATGGGGAGAGAAGTAGGGAGGGAGGGAGGGAGGGAGGGAGGGAGGGAGGGAGGGAGGGAGGGAGGGAGGGAGGGGGGAGGGAGGAGGGAGGGGGGAGGGAGGGAGGGGGGAAGGAAGGGGAGGGAGAAGGGAGGGCTCACAGTTAATCATTCATCCTGAAATGCACTCTCTTACTTTCACAGGGATACTGCATTTTCCTTGCGCTCAGGATCTTGGAGAGTTTCTTCACCTTCTGAGGGAGGAGTTAAATCAGACACGTGAACTCTGCTAACACACAGCTGCTTCTTCTTTGATCAGAAAAGTAATGAGCAGAAATGGAACAGAACAGAACCGGTCAAATCTTTAGCTGACCCTGTGCCCTAAATTGAGTAAGGCTGTCTAAGTTCAATTTCAGCTTGAATAAGCAATTTGGAGGTGTGGATGCTGTTCAAGTTTGTCTTCTGGTTCTGTCCCATTCTGTTCTGTGTCCTTGCTTCTCTACCTTCCCCTTGAGGGGTCTGTGAGTGAGTTCGGCTGGGTCTTCAAGGTCACTGGCTGTTGGAAGGCTGGGGAGCTCTACAGTGAGAGACAGGAGGAGGAAGAGAGGGAGAAGAGCGAGAGAAGAGGAGGAGGGAGAGAGAGAAGAGGAGGAGAGAAGAGGAGGAGGAGAGAGGGAAGAGGAGGAGGAAAGGAAGAGAAGGCGGAGGAGAGGAAGGAGGTAGTGCCATGAAAGCACACCTTACATGTTCACCAAAGAGGGAGGTAGGCATACATACATGTACGCCGACACACACACACAGCGTACTTGTACCTGCGTGGGCCACGGAGTTGACGGATCTGAACACTGTGGAGACGGTGATGTGACCAAGAGACTGACCATCTCGTTGTGTGCTGCCGTCCACCTCCAGCTCCAACCTGCGCTGTAACACTTCTGGTTGGTCCTGTGAGGGAGGGGGGTGGGCGGAGGGAGAGAATGGATAGAGAGTAAGGCAGTATGAAGGGAGGGAGGAGGGAGGGAGCTGACCCCTCCCACCCTCCCTCCTCCCTCCTGCTTTTGTTTGTCACCAAAAATGGAACGGATTGTGACCAACACACCTGAAGGGGTGGAGGTATGTGTACATGTACGTGTGAGGGAGTGCATAGTGTGCAGTGTGAGGGTGTGCATAGTGCAGTGTGAGGGTGTGCATAGTGTGCAGTGTGAGGGTGTGCATAGTGTGCAGTGTGAGGGTGTGCATAGTGTGTAGTGTGAGGGTGTGCATAGTGTGCAGTGTGAGGGTGTGCATAGTGTGCAGTGTGAGGGAGTGCATAGTGTGCAGTGTGAGGGTGTGCATAGTGTGCAGTGAGGGTGTGCATAGTGTGCAGTGTGAGGGTGTGCATAGTGCAGTGTGAGGGTGTGCATAGTGTGCAGTGAGGGTGTGCATAGTGTGCAGTGTGAGGTGTGCATAGTGTGCAGTGTGAGGGTGTGCATAGTGCAGTGTGAGGGTGTGCATAGTGTGCAGTGAGGGTGTGCATAGTGTGCAGTGTGAGGTGTGCATAGTGTGCATAGTGTGCAGTGTGAGGGTGTGCATAGTGTGCAGTGTGAGGGTGTTCATAGTGTGCAGTGTGAGGGTGTGCATACCGCATAGTCGAATGACAGGTGGGAGTGAAGGCACGACCGTGTGCATGTGTGTGTGAGCAATGTGACTGCATGGTGTGACTGTGTGTGTGTGTGTGTGTGTGTGTGTGTGGGGGGGGGGGGGGGGGGGGGGGGGGGATGCTCTTACCAGAGTTAGATTCAGTTTGGCTACGCCCAGCAGGTCGTCACCCACGAGGGGACCATCCCAGTCATACACCACGAACGTCAGGGACACCTGAGATATACCGGTGCATGATGTAACTCAACTCTGTAATCCACAGTATACCCCAGTAATCCACAGTAGACACCAGTAATCCATAGTATACCCCAGTAATCTGCAGTATACTACCTCAGTGAAGTCAGCAACAAAGAGCTCCACCCCTCTCTCCCACTGCGGTTGCAGACTGTCCAGAATGTAGTGGGTTGTCAGAACCTGAGGGGAAGTAGGTATCCATAGCAACCACCCCTACTCTCAAATCAAGATGTGACTACACTTCCAACCGATAGAGCAAAGGCTAGAGGTGTAGAAGGCTGGGGAACAAGGCTAGTAGAAACAGTTAACTCCTGAAATTGAAGTACTTCTTGCCTTCTTCTTGTTGGCCAACACGACACAGTAGGGGTCACTGAGGCTGTTCGGGTCGGCAGAGGCCAGGCCAGAGCCAGAGTGGACGTGGACGTACAGCACACCGGAAACTGGGGGGGGGGGGGGGGGGGGAGCAGTGGGGAAGATGACGGAGGGGGGGAGGAGGGAGGAGGAATGAGGAGGGAAGGAGAAGAGGTGGAAGGGAGAAAGAGGGATGATGGGAGGTGGGGAGGACAGTAAGTGGAGTAAGGGAGGAGGGAGAGCAGAGGAGGGGAGGGGGAAGGGAGGAAGGGGGAGAGGAGGAAGGGGGAGAGGGGAGGAGGATGGGAAGTGGGAACGAGGGAAGGAGGAAGGGGAAGAAGAGAGCGAAGAAAAGAGAGGAGGGAGTGAGGGGAGAGGAAATGGGGAGGAAGGAAAACAAACAGGAGAAACATGGACCAGATCAGCAGCTTATAAACCATGTACAGTGAGACAGAGATGGACACGGACCTTGCAAGGGCTGGAAGTGGTTTCTCGTGTGCAGGGAGAAGGCGGGGAGGGGGGTGTAGTCAAAGTCCAGGCCGAGGTTGGCCTCTGAGTTGTGCATGTATAATGACCTGTGTGGCAGAGTAGGTACAATACCGTCAGCTAGCTCAGGGACACACCCACCACCTCACCGTCCAATATACATACATCCCTTCACATCCTCATGCACTCACACATACCACACCATCACATTCCACACACCATCCCTCACACCCACCTCTCCCCTGCACTCTCCTCTCCTCTCACATTCCACACCATCCTCACACACCCACCTCTCCCCTCACATTCAACACACCATCCTCACACACCCACCTCTCACACCATCCTCACACACCCACCTCTCCCATCACATTCAACACACCATCCTCACACCCACCTCTCCCCTCACATTCCACACACCATCCTCACACACCCACCTCTCCCCTCACATTCAACACACCATCCTCACACACCCACCTCTCCCCTCACATTCAACACACCATCCTCACACACCCACCTCTCCCCTCACATTCAACACACCATCCTCACACACCCACCTCTCCCCTCACATTCCACACACCAACCTCACATTCCACACACCATCCTCACACACCCACCTCTCCCCTCACATTCCACACACCATCCTCACATTCCACACACCATCCTCACACACACACACCTCCCCTCACACACCATCCTCACACACCCACCTCTCCCCTGCAGATTCTTCCCCGAGCTCGTTCACCAGCCTCAGGCTGCTCAGCGGGATGGAGTGAACCCCGAGGGTCATGTTGCGCATGACACGACGATGCTTCACCTTCACCACAAGCTGAGGAGAACACGATTCATGATGCAGGACACACACACCACAGGGGAAGTAGGGACGTATAGCTTCATGCACAGGCCAACATGGAAGAGGGCCTGGTAACTGGAGTCAGCAGTCTTGATTTTGGGTACGTAGCCAGACCATATTAATGCTGGGAATAGACTTGGAAGAGAATGTTGCACTAGGTACGGGTACGTGAATGAGATATGAAGCTGGGGACTATGCCATTGTGGTCAGCATGAAAAGAGCTTTCAAATGATGTCCTTAAAATGATTTTAATCTCGGTCACATTTTTGCCAAAAATCGCACTCGACCAAAGGCTATAATCCATGGTTTTTCATGATTTTTGGGTCAAAATTCAACCGACAGCAAAATGGACATCATTAGAATGCTCTATTCATGCTGATCACAATGGTGCAAATCCCGGCTTCATATCTCATTCCTAGCCCAAGATACCTAGCACACACAATGGTGCAAATCCCAGCTTCATATCTCATTCCTAGCCCAAGATACCTAGCACACACAATGGTGCAAATCCCAGCTTCATATCTCATTCCTAGCCCAAGATACCTAGCACACACAATGGTGCAAATCCCAGCTTCATATCTCATTCCTAGCCCAAGATACCTAGCACACACAATGGTGCAAATCCCAGCTTCATATCTCATTCCTAGCCCAAGATACCTAGCACACACAATGGTGCAAATCCCAGCTTCATATCTCATTCCTAGCCCAAGATACCTAGCACACACAATGGTGCAAATCCCAGCTTCATATCTCATTCCTAGCCCAAGATACCTAGCACACACAATGGTGCAAATCCCAGCTTCATATCTCATTCCTAGCCCAAGATACCTAGCGTACTATATAGTCTGTTATAGCTGTTACAGTATGCACAGCCTCGTTCCCAAAAGTGGAGGTGTAGATGGCCTGGGAATGAGGCTACGCATGCCACCATGATATGCCCTCTACAACGACTGCCAGCTAGTGTACATGTAGCAAACAAGACAAGACTTGATCTGTGCTGCCTTCACTGTGTACCCTAGCTTGGTGTGCTGTCGCTCACCAGAGTGCTGTTTCTGCCAATCTTTTCATTGTTCCATTTTTGCCAATTTTGGCTTAATTGACATGTCAAAAGGCAAAATGTGCCACGAATGGTAGAAAAATGGTTTCCAAAATGTGCCAGTAGTGGCATGTGAACCTGGTGGAGAGCCATGACCTCCCATTTCCACTGCCAGTCATGTTGTTCCCATGGAAGTCACATGACAGAGGGATCAGGTAACCTCAGGTTATGTGACAGAGAGATCAGTAACCCTCTGACATGTATGTATCTTGTGTCATGTGACAAGGGATCATTGATATACCAGTGCCCTGATGACATCACTGTCTGTGTGGATACCAGCAGGAGCCCTGACACTAGTAATCACCGGTCATGCAAACATGGTCATGCAAACATGGTGATTACTCGTGTGTCAACACTGTGATTGCTGCATCCCAACAGAAGCACTGCAAGAGTCACAGTGATGGCAACAGGACATCACCAAGGTCTTCCACAAGCTCACAGCTGGCAGTAGTCTCCCTCCCAGACCTATATGGGCTATCAATTTTTCTGCTCCAAACTTCCTGAGCAAGAGAAAGTTGTTCTAGCTCAATAGACTATACCCCAGACCCAAACCAACCCCAGCACGGATTGCTCTCTGCTCGTGATACTGGAAGCGATCCACGCTGGGGTTGGCTGGGGTTGGCTGGGGTTGGCTGGGGTTGGCTGGGGTTGGCTTGGGTCTGGGGCTGAGACTAATCTGGTCGACGGTGTCTCATGCATGCTCTCCTGGATCAATGACCGTATATGGTGTGGGAGGGAGCGTGAAAACATAAGTAACATTAGTAGAGTGCAACAGAGGGATCTGTGACATCATCATGATGACATCATCATGACATCACCATGACTCACTGTGTCATCCTGCAGGTTGTACACTAGGAAGGAGAAGGTTGCGTGCCAGGAGTCTCTCTTGACAGGCAGCTGCAGTTGGTGCTTCTGCTCTCCCAGACGAACAGTGCACCAGCGCCTGGGGTCATCTGAAAGTGCACGTGCAAGTGTGTGATTGTGATATTACGTGAATTCTAATCTTCCACCATATCCGTCCCTCCTCCACACATCCGTCCCTCCTCCACCCCGTCCCCCTTCCTCCACACAACCGTCCCTCCTCCTCACATCCGTCCCTCTTCACACATCCGTCCCTCCTGCACACACCATCCCTCCTCCACACATCCGTCCCTCTTCACACATCCGTCCCTCTCCACATTTCCATCCCTCCTCCACACATCCGTCCCTCCTCCACACATCCGTCCCTCTTCACACATCTGTCCCTCTTCACACATCCGTCCCTCCTCCACACATCCGTCCCTCCTCCACACATCCGTCCCTCTTCACACATCCGTCCCTCTTCACACATCCGTCCCTCCTCCACACATCCATCCCTCTTCACACATCCGTCCCTCTTCACACATCCGTCCCTCTTCACACATCCGTCCCTCCTCCACACATCCATCCCTCCTGTCCTTCCTCCACCCCCTCCCCCCTCCACCCTCCCTTCCTCCTCCACTTCTCCCTACTTCTCTCCTCCCTCTTCATCCCCTTTCCACCTTATCCCCCTACACACAACACCATCACACAGACACAACTTACTCTGGTATTGCGACTTAGTCCCTGGCGGAGATCCTCGTACAGTCACGGTTATGACCCCCCTTGCTCGTCTGGACACCTCGGGGGCACTGGGTCCTGGAGGATCGCTGGACTGGAAGTTCAGAGTCAACTTTCCCGGGTCAACCAGCACTGCATGAGACATGTAGATAAGCGGATGAATCTCTAGTAATCTCTTCAGTAATCTCCAGTAATCTCTTCAGTAATCTCCTCAGTAATCTCCAGAGTATTCAGCTTAGAAAGTCTGTAATCTTGCATTGGAAACTATATATACAGGCATTCAGTATACAGGTATAGTAGCCTCATACCCAGCATTCTCCTACCCTCGTACCCGGGCCTTCTCACCCAGCGTTCCCCTACCCTCGTACCCGGGCCTTCTCACCCAGCGTTCCCCTACCCTCGTACCCGGGCCTTCTCACCCAGCATTTCCCTACCCTCGTACCCGGGCCTTCTCACCCAGCGTTCCCCTACCCTCGTACCGGGGCCTTCTCACCCAGCGTTCCCCTACCCTCGTACCCGGGCCTTCTCAACCAGCGTTCCCCTACCCTCGTACCCAGGCCTTCTCACCCAGCGTTCCCCTACCCTCGTACCCGAGCCTTCTCACCCAGCGTTCCCCTACCCTCGTACCCGGGCCTTCTCACCCAGCGTTCCCCTACCCTCGTACCCGGGCCTTCTCACCCAGCGTTCCCCTACCCTCGTACCCGGGCCTTCTCACCCAGCATTTCCCTACCCTCGTACCCGGGCCTTCTCACCCAGCGTTCCCCTACCCTCGTACCGGGGCCTTCTCACCCAGCGTTCCCCTACCCTCGTACCCGGGCCTTCTCACCCAGCGTTCCCCTACCCTCGTACCCGAGCCTTCTCACCCAGCGTTCCCCTACCCTTGTACCCGGGCCTTCTCACCCCAGCGCTTGTTAGTACTGCAAGCAACAAACGCTGGGGTGAGTAGGCCTGGGAACGAGGCTAGTTTTCCCACAGGACTTTATCCAGCTTTGGAGAAAGTGCGAAGGAAACTCAAGAAGGGTCTCGCACATGATATGCTACCATGATGTCATGATGATGTCATGTCTAGCTACATC
>OZ007518.1:635375-750356 GCA_963931865.1 Axinella damicornis
TAGACTGCTGATAGCCAACAGATGAGCAATCCAACACCCTTTCTTGTTCAGTATTCCATGTTACCAGTCAACGTCATGGATCCATGAACTTACATTTTACGCTAAGTTAGTTGTTCTATCCTTTCATGCAGCTAAGCCGCCTCAAATCATGTCGCAGCCAACAGACAAGAAAGATATTTTACCAGGGAAGCCAACCACCTTTACGATTGAGGCCATTGGAACAGAGCAGCTGAACTACCAATGGCAGTGGAAACAAGCTGGGAAGGGGGCTGCGCAGGATGAGTGGCAGAACCTCACCCTCGACGACAGCACATTTCAAGAGGTCGAAGGTGGACTGAAGCTCACTGGTGTCCAGGCATGTCATGCAGGGGACTACCGGTGTGTGGTCTCCAACTCTGCAGGAAGTCAAATCTCACAGACGGCTAGCCTCACTGTTGGTAAGCTTGCACAGAATCTGTGGTTTGAATGCACACACTATTGACAACGGTTTGACACAGCACTCATGCAGATGTTGCTTTTCTGTATCCAGTTCCTGAGTTTCCCGATCTTGTGAAAGAGCTTCAGGATGTCAATGATTGGGTAACCTTTGGCATTTATCTGGGAGTTAAAATGCCAAAACTGGAAGCCATCAAAGCAGATTATTCAACCACTGGGGAGCGACGTACCCAGATGCTCAATGAGTGGCAGAAGAATGTGATCCCCACATGGTCAGCTGTTGTCCAGGCATTAGCGGGAACAGGGATGAGGCGTCTGGCTTCTGAGCTGGCACAAAAGCATGGTTAGTTGGATACTGTACCACAAGTGTGTTTCATAATGTATAATTATACCGTTGCAGTATATCACTTTCACATACACCATCTTTTAACTCAGGAGTTCTTCTTGAGCTACCAGCCGAGGAGCATTTGGAGGAGCTGAAAAACACTCTTCTGCAAAAAGAGGTACTAAGATTACATCGTTATAATTTTCAGCAGTCAAAGTTCATTATGTCTGTTTTCAATTGAAGGCGAGTGTCTCTAAGCTGTGTGAAGAAGTTCAGGAGCACGAACAACTTCGCAGGAGACTGGCGGATATTGAGGAGCAGCTTCAACGCTCACTGGAGTCCAACACAGCAGCTAACAAGAAAGCAAGTGGAGAGATGGTTGAGCTCAAGACGGCACTTGAAAACATGCAGAAGATTGCTAGAGAGAGGAGCAGTATCGAAAAGGAACTGAAGTTGAAAGAACGGGAGTGCGAACTGCTATTAGAATTGAAGAAGAAAGATGAGTTGTTCTTTGAAAAGAAAATTATCAAGAAAAAGAAAAAGATCAAGACATTGAGAACAGAGTTACAAACAAAAGAACATGAACTCGAGTCTGCCCAACAAGAAGCCAGAATGCAACAAGCAGAGCTGTTGAAAGCTCAAGCAGAAGTGAAGAAGAAGCATGAAGAAGTGAAACGACTTCAGAGGGAGAGGGAAGAATTGGCATGTTCTTACAACATTGAGAATTTACAAGTCAGCAAACGCATTCAGATCACGGTCATCACTGCTTCTGATCAAGAAGAAATGAAGGTAATAATCTTTTGATCCATATATATCGTCCCCACTGCATTATTGCATACTGTATAGCTATAGTACCACACTCTAGCTCCCGTATAAGCAGTGTCCACTTACTTTATGATCATGATAGGACTGATCGTTATATATCTATACTGCTCAATGTATATAAAGCTACCATGAATATATATAGGAGGGCCTAATGTGATCGATACCATTTCTTTTTAGCAACAACTCACGAGGATGGAAGAAGAGTCAAAGCTCAAGTCACAGCAAATTGAGGCCAGCAACGCAAGCATCCATCGCCTCAGTGAGGAGATTGCAGCCTTATCGAATTCCCTCCTGGAGAAGAAAGCTACAGTGGCACACCTCTGGAGTCAACTGCAGACATACCAGAAAGCTCCAGAGCAGCTGCTAGACTCACTCCCACAGACGATTCAGATTGTCCAGAGACTTGAACACAGACTGCAGGAAGCTGAGTACCAGAAGCAGCAAGCTGAATTAGAGAGGGGGGCCACAGTGCAAGAGGTGGAGGTGTTGCAGAAGTTTGAATTAAGGCTTCATGCAGAACTTGGTAAGCTGTGTAAAAGTCTGTGACAGCTATAGTAGCAGATAAAGTGGAAGTTATTTGTCTTCTCAATCAAGAATACAGTTGAAGAAGCTAGACAAAATGTTGCAAAAAAGAATTCTCATTTTACAGCTCCGGCGCCGTTACATGTCTAGGCACTTCCACATTGCGTTTTTGACAATTTAATAATTCTCATTTGGTCATAAAATTGGAGCAGAGGAAACTGTCGGACCCTTTTACAATCCAATAATCTACATGTATTGTGCCATTGTTTGCCTTAGATGAACCACCAAAGATCACTGATCATCCTAAAAACCAGAGCAATGTCAGCCCAGGAACAGCGGCGACATTCACCATCCAAACTACTGGAACAAAACCTTTGAGCTATCAGTGGCAGTGGAAGCCAGCTGAGAAGGGAGATGGGAGTGAGGAGTGGCGACCATGTGATGTGGAGGAGCCTACGTTAACCATTCCTGGTGTGCAGAAGTCACATGAAGGGCAGTACCGCTGTGTTGTCTATAACCATGCTGGTAGACAGATCACCAAACCAGCTAAGCTTGAGGTTAGTGGAAAATGCCATGTTGAAAATTTTGATTTGAGAATCAGCTCCGAAGTTGCAGAAATCAGGCTTTCTGAACGCCAGACAAACTGCGTGATTGTACTAATGTGGGATATGCTACAGCGCCACAGGTAACAAGCGCCGCAAGCGAATATTGTCTTGCGGCGATTGTTGCATGTTGTGGCGCTATCGCATCTCCCCGTAGCTGTTCGTCCGTAAAACGATCGAGCAGTTCGCCAGATTTCCGGTTAGCCGCGCCGCTTACGCGCACGCGCAGTGCAGTACGAAAGCTTGGCGCTATTTGTGCAGCTGTAATTCAAGTTCAGTTGCGTAGCTACGTTGAGAAGCAGTAGGTCAGCAGTAGTAGTAGCGTGAGTAGTTCACTGTGGCTACCTGTTTAGACTTGTGTAGCTTTTCTATTGCTAGTAGAGTAGAGAATTGCCTGAGGACTATTTGCTAGGAAAAGAAAAGGTGAGTCCAAGCTTCTGTTAGTATGCAGTCCTAGCTAGTTGGATGGCTCCATGTACAGCTGCCAAAAAAGTGTTTTGCCTGCTTAGAATGAGGTTGACCAGTGCTGTTCTACTGTTAGGCTAAGTTATTTTTACTAAAACCCGAGCTAAAATCGCTGAAATTTACTTTTGGTCTGCATGTCTTACTGCTAGTTTCAGAAGTTTGTTAATGAAATGTTTTTCTGCTAAAAATGAAAAATACTGTTATCTGGAGCTATCACCAACTATCCTGGGAACTCGTACTATCAGAAACAGCAACACTTGTGACCTCAGAGCACGCCTACTGGTGTCCTTTATTGATGAGCTCTTGAGCTAACTGCTCTTCACTCACAGTAAAGCCCTGGTAGGCATGGTCTGACTGATATCAAGAGTGTATGAACCAGCTGGAGGTGGCGAGGGCATGCAAAATTTGAAGTACTATTCGTAGAGAATGCAAATTGGCATGCTAATGACAGGAGAACTGCATTTGAACAGTATTCTGCTGCCTGTGACCCTCTCCCCACGTACTGTGGTTCAATACACTCTTGGTATTACCATAGAAAATATAGGCACAGGATTTCTGTGTGTATATAATCTATGCCGCTACATAATTAATGCCTGTAGCTATTACATGCCCCACATTAATTAGAAAATGCTGCCCTAAAAGTGAAAGTACTCGCTGGCTGATAAATTTCTACTAAACGCCCACTTTACGACACCCATTACGAGTGGTAAATTCCTCTGTATTCCAGACGCACCCCCGGAGAGAGCTACGAACACCTCTCAAATTGAGGTGGCGGAAGGGAAGAGACATGTTATGGGGAATGACGTACCCGAAGACAGTCCAACTCCACACCACTCTCTACGTGGGAGGAGGAGTCAGGGTCAGTGTCAGTGTCAGTGTCAGTGGGTGTACTGTACTACAGTATGAGTGCACTACTGACAGCTGGAGTAAGCTACCAGAATATCAATACTACTGGTTTGGGATGTCCCTCATCAATGGCCGCCACCTCACTCTGGTGGGCGGTCGGGACAGACACACTCGCAAGGTGACCAACAAGCTCGGAGTGTGGGATCCGTCCTCACAGCAATGGACGCAGCCATACCCACCCATGATTACACCTCGTTACTGGCCAGAAGTAGCCACCTACAACAACTACCTACTGGCGGCAGGTGGGAGTGATGGCAGCAGGGACCTAGCCACAGTGGAGGTACTGCACGTTGGGGCTAGTGAGCAATGGCTGACCGCCACACAGCTACCCGTACCGTGTTACCTCGAGACGTCAGCCATCTTACACGACAACTGGTACGTCATCACTGCCAGTAAACAAGTCGTGTATACCTCCCTCCCTGAACTCTGTACCACCCCACAAACTGTTACCATGTCCGCCACTAACACGACACCCGCACAATGGCGTCGTCTTCGTGATGCACCGCTGGAACGCTCTACCGCCATTGCCCTCCACGGATCACTACTGACCGTGGGGGGTCGCCATGACTACACTGCCAGCACAGCCATCCATCTCTATCACCCGGAAACAGACGAATGGACCAAGGTTGGGGAGGTACCTACACCACGATACTATTGCTCAGTTACTCTACTACCGAGCGGTGAATTCCTGGTTTCAGGAGGACTCGATCAGCAAGACAGACTCACTACTCTCGTCGACATAGCTGCTATAGTGGATTGACATTTTGTTGCACTGTCTCGTTCCCAGGTCACAGTAGTTGACCGGGAACGAGGTTTGTTTTAATAATTTTTTGCACTCTGACCTTTGTGAACATGCAGGCAGCGCGCGCGTGCGCAGAGCATACAAATGTATGCGACTGACAAGTGCAAGTACTGGTGGTGGGATCTAGCAGCAGCATGAGCAGATTGTGATTATCAGAGAAGGAGATGAGGACACAATTAAGCAAGTCTAGGCCTAGTCTCGCAGGCCAGCGTGTCCGGATCCAGAAGCTGGCTCGCGAGACTAAAGCTCGTAACCGCGCGAAGGGTCTGGTTCCGAGAATAATTAAAGCAATGGTTGAGTGGGCGTGGGCATTCCATGATTATGTTCCCAGACATTGGCAATGCTGTAGTGACAGTGCATGTGGCAGTGCTGTGAGAGTGAGAGCGGAGAATCACTGGCAAGGTAGGCCTTCAAATCTGTATAATTATAGATCTTTAAGAAACCTCGATGAGCTGGTGTGGTGTGTGCGTGGATAATTGTTGTGTAAAGTGAAGTTATCATCAAACCTTGTGCACCATTATAATAGGATCTCAAAGAAGATATTACGAGGTGTAGTTATAATGTGAATGGATCTATTAATTATAGTGGAGACGAAATGATGATTGAGTGAGGCCTGGCTTAACCGATTATAGGCGATAGACGCGTTGGTCACCTGTTGCACGTCAGACTCAATTGTCTTCTAGCTACAGTTGCTAATGGAGCGATGTTTACGCTGCTTGGTATGTGTGTTAATTGGAATGAGTTGCCGTACCTGCGCTACCATCGAGTTGCAGCCGGTTGCAACGTGGCTACCATACCAGGAGTGCGGTTGCCCTCATAAAAGGAAGAATTTTATGCCATATTTATCATTATTATATTTAACAACAGTATTTTTCATCCTTGTACAGCACCTCCCCTTGGTAGGTTTTAGATTTTAATGAGATTCACAGAGGGGTCTTCAAGAAAACGTGCGGATTGATGACATAATATATGTTTCATGTCAATGAACTAAACAAAATCCAGGTCAACAATAATCCAATGGCGTAAAATTGTCCCCTGGATGGGGCAGTCCTATCAATAAAGTCAACAATTCACATTAGCTAGTAGACCAATGGGAGTAGCTAGTAGACCAATAGGAGTAGCCAATGGGAGTAGCTAGTAGACCAATGGGAGTAGCTAGTAGACCAATGGGAGTAGCTAGTAGACCAATGGGAGTAGCTAGTAGACCAATGGGAGTAGCTAGTAGACCAATGGGAGTAGCTATGTAGTAGACCAATGGGAGTAGCTAGTAGACCAATGGGAGTAGCTAGTAGACCAATGGGAGTAGCTAGTAGACCAATGGGAGTAGCTAGTAGACCAATGGGAGTAGCTAGTAGACCAATGGGAGTAGCTAGTAGACCAATAGGAGTAGCTAGTAGACCAATGGGAGTAGCTAGTAGACCAATGGGAGTAGCTAGTAGACCAATGGGAGTAGCTAGTAGACCAATGGGAGTAGCTAGTAGACCAATGGGAGTAGCTAGTAGACCAATGGGAGTAGCTAGAAGACCAATGGGAGTAGCTATGTAGTAGACCAATGGGAGTAGCTAGTAGACCAATGGGAGTAGCTAGTAGACCAATGGGAGTAGCTAGTAGACCAATGGGAGTAGCTAGTAGACCAATGGGAGTAGCTAGTAGACCAATGGGAGTAGCTAGTAGACCAATGGGAGTAGCTAGTAGACCAATAGGAGTAGCCAATGGGAGTAGCTAGTAGACCAATGGGAGTAGCTAGTAGACCAATGGGAGTAGCTATGTAGTAGACCAATGGGAGTAGCTAGTAGACCAATGGGAGTAGCTAGTAGACCAATGGGAGTAGCTAGAAGACCAATGGGAGTAGCTAGTAGACCAATGGGAGTAGCTAGTAGACCAATGGGAGTAGCTATGTAGTAGACCAATGGGAGTAGCTAGTAGACCAATGGGAGTAGCTAGTAGACCAATGGGAGTAGCTAGAAGACCAATGGGAGTAGCTAGTAGACCAATGGGAGTAGCTAGTAGACCAATGGGAGTAGCTAGTAGACCAATGGGAGTAGCTAGTAGACCAATGGGAGTAGCTAGTAGACCAATGGGAGTAGCTATGTAGTAGACCAATGGGAGTAGCTAGTAGACCAATGGGAGTAGCTAGTAGACCAATGGGAGTAGCTAGTAGACCAATGGGAGTAGCTAGTAGACCAATGGGAGTAGCTAGTAGACCAATGGGAGTAGCTATGTAGTAGACCAATGGGAGTAGCTAGTAGACCAATGGGAGTAGCTAGTAGACCAATGGGAGTAGCTAGTAGACCAATGGGAGTAGCTAGTAGACCAATGGGAGTAGCTAGAAGACCAATGGGAGTAGCTAGTAGACCAATGGGAGTAGCTAGTAGACCAATAGGAGTAGCCAATGGGAGTAGCTAGTAGACCAATGGGAGTAGCTAGTAGACCAATGGGAGTAGCTAGTAGACCAATGGGAGTAGCTAGTAGACCAATGGGAGTAGCTAGTAGACCAATGGGAGTAGCTAGTAGACCAATGGGAGTAGCTAGTAGACCAATGGGAGTAGCTAGAAGACCAATGGGAGTAGCTATGTAGTAGACCAATGGGAGTAGCTAGTAGACCAATGGGAGTAGCTAGTAGACCAATGGGAGTAGCTAGAAGACCAATGGGAGTAGCTATGTAGTAGACCAATGGGAGTAGCTAGTAGACCAATGGGAGTAGCTAGTAGACCAATGGGAGTAGCTATGTAGTAGACCAATGGGAGTAGCTAGTAGACCAATGGGAGTAGCTAGTAGACCAATGGGAGTAGCTAGAAGACCAATGGGAGTAGCTAGTAGACCAATGGGAGTAGCTAGTAGACCAATGGGAGTAGCTAGTAGACCAATGGGAGTAGCTAGTAGACCAATGGGAGTAGCTAGTAGACCAATGGGAGTAGCTAGTAGACCAATGGGAGTAGCTAGTAGACCAATGGGAGTAGCTAGAAGACCAATGGGAGTAGCTATGTAGTAGACCAATGGGAGTAGCTAGTAGACCAATGGGAGTAGCTAGTAGACCAATGGGAGTAGCTAGTAGACCAATGGGAGTAGCTAGTAGACCAATGGGAGTAGCTAGTAGACCAATGGGAGTAGCTAGAAGACCAATGGGAGTAGCTATGTAGTAGACCAATGGGAGTAGCTAGTAGACCAATGGGAGTAGCTAGTAGACCAATGGGAGTAGCTAGAAGACCAATGGGAGTAGCTAGTAGACCAATGGGAGTAGCTAGTAGACCAATGGGAGTAGCTAGTAGACCAATGGGAGTAGCTAGTAGACCAATGGGAGTAGCTAGTAGACCAATGGGAGTAGCTAGAAGACCAATGGGAGTAGCTACCCTTATGGAAAAAGTTGTAAGAATCTTATAAGATTCTTATAAGATTGACCTAAATCTTATAAGAAATCTCCATATAATTAAGTACTATTTCTTATAAGAGAATTGGGACATTCTTATAAGATATTTATAAGAATCTTACGAGAATCTTATAAGAATCTTATAAGAATGTTCTTATGAGTTTCTTATAAGAATGTCCCAATTCTCTTATAAGAAAAAAGCTTATAAGATTCATACAAGAATCTTATAAGATGAGAAAAGCTTATAAGAATCTTACAAATCATCTTAAAATTCAAGTGTATTGCTTGGGAGCACAAATTCTGTTGTCTACAAACATGTATTGACAAGTAGCTAGCTTCGCTCGCTCAGCTACTTTCCCCTCATTTGCCTACGTGAGCAATCTGGTGCCGGACAGCCCTCTGTGCAGAGCTGCTGCTCCCCGATTGCATTGATCTGCTTCAACTGTAGCCTCGTGGTACGAGGCTACTTCAACTGCTGCTCCCGGTTTGGGTCCGCTTCAGCTGCTGCTCCCCGAGTGCGTCTGCTTCAGCTGCTGCTCCCCGAGTGCGTCCGCTTCAGCTGCTGGTCCCCGATTGAGTCTGCTTCAGCTGCTGCTCCCTGATTGCGTCTGCTTCGGCTGCTGGTCCCCGATTGAGTTGCGTCCGCTTCAACTGCTGCTCCCCGATTGCATCCGCTTGTAGCCCCAGCTGTTCTGGAAGATTCCAGCCCATGCCCGGGCCCAACATTGTTGAGGTTCAGTAAATTGAAGTACGAAGGTCACACATGACTAGTCTAGTCCCGCCCCATGCACAAACATCCCACTTCCGTCACACACACACAGACACACGTTAACTTAGCTAACATCTTAATATATTGATGCATACTCTAGTCACTGTAGCTGTAGAGCTATGAAGCTAAAGCCTAAACTGCCTAACCAAAACTATGACCTTGCTGGCTTATCAGATAAGCTCATGAACCATGAAGGCACAGCAGACAGCTTAGCACAACACTGTACATGTACGTACATATACAGCTATACAAATGCCGGCATGCCACTGGTTATAGCTTGTATGAACTTACCAAGTCTCAATTGGCTGTATAGGCAACTAGCCCTCTCAAAATATTTGCAGCTGTAGCTTGAGAGAGAGTCAATAGCAGCTAGAACTATACTATAGCTATAGCAAAACTAAAAGGAAGTCTAGAGCTACTCACTGCTACTGCAACTTGCTAGACTCCAACTCTAAAGCAAACTTCACAACAAGAAATTTCAAATGAAATGGGCAGCTGCTGCATGTACAGTACTCAGACTGTTGGAGCCAAAGTAATTACTGCATTACTGGCCATCATGATGTGAGTGTATAAAGCTGAAGTGCTGCAAGAGCTACTAACTAGCTGTGAGATGCTTATACAGTGAAGTAGCTTTGCATCAGCTACATTGTAGGTAGCCTAGCTAGCTGCGAAGCGCTACAACCACAACCCTGATGGAAGCTAAGGCTTCCTGATGATGGACATCACCACCTACAGACCACTTACATAATTTGCAGCGCTTCAGAGGTTGTGCAAAGGTAGGTGATGAATTGGCTCTACTGCATAATTCAGCATCCTATAATATAGCTACACAGCTACGTATGATGGACCTTCAAAAATGCACTCCAGACATGGCCACATAAAAGTCTTAGCTATAGCTAAGAAAGCTGGAAGTCTTATAAGAATCTTATTGAATTCTTATAAGAAACCAAAAATCTTATTGAGATGTCACAAGACTTTCGGATCTTATAAGAAATGGCCAAATCTTATAAGAAAACATGATTCTTATAAGATTCTTATAAGATCTTATGACTTTTTCCATAAGGGTATGTAGTAGACCAATGGGAGTAGCTAGTAGACCAATGGGAGTAGCTAGTAGACCAATGGGAGTAGCTAGAAGACCAATGGGAGTAGCTATGTAGTAGACCAATGGGAGTAGCTAGTAGACCAATGGGAGTAGCTAGTAGACCAATGGGAGTAGCTAGTAGACCAATGGGAGTAGCTAGTAGACCAATGGGAGTAGCTAGTAGACCAATGGGAGTAGCTAGTAGACCAATGGGAGTAGCTATGTAGTAGACCAATGGGAGTAGCTAGTAGACCAATGGGAGTAGCTAGTAGACCAATGGGAGTAGCTAGTAGACCAATGGGAGTAGCTAGTAGACCAATGGGAGTAGCTAGTAGACCAATGGGAGTAGCTAGTAGACCAATGGGAGTAGCTAGTAGACCAATGGGAGTAGCTAGTAGACCAATGGGAGTAGCTAGTAGACCAATGGGAGTAGCTATGTAGTAGACCAATGGGAGTAGCTAGTAGACCAATGGGAGTAGCTAGTAGACCAATGGGAGTAGCTAGTAGACCAATGGGAGTAGCTAGTAGACCAATGGGAGTAGCTAGTAGACCAATGGGAGTAGCTATGTAGTAGACCAATGGGAGTAGCTAGTAGACCAATGGGAGTAGCTAGTAGACCAATGGGAGTAGCTAGTAGACCAATGGGAGTAGCTAGTAGACCAATGGGAGTAGCTAGTAGACCAATGGGAGTAGCTATAGGAGAGATGACATTAACCCCTTGATTCCGTTTTTGACCCTTAACGTAAAATATAATAAGCACTAGACATAATTATCAACAAACAAAATAGTGAGGCGTAGCTATACAGCTGTCCGCTGGTTAGCTTTGAGAATGAATGATTTGGGGAATGGACAACTTCGAGTAGTGGGTGATGGCTACATGCGCTTTCTCCACGGTGATGTTGAATGGCGGGTAGACTGGTTTCTGAATGTGCATGAGAGGGAGAGAGAGAGAGAGATCTCAAATCACAAGTTTCAGCCTTCAGTCCATCACAAACAGGAGGTGCCCTCCTCATTGTTTACTGGAAGTGGTTTATTCTCCACCTCTACCACAATCATGAGGTATAGACTGTGGTAATGCATAATGTGCTTTGATCTTTCCTAATGAGGTTTCTAAAATCCATAAAATTCATAATTATTTCATACAGAAACTGACAGATATAGCCCCTAGTCTAAGCCGGTTATTGCACTGAAGCAGGTCTCTCAGCTGTTTAGAGACCTTCGGGATGCACCTATGATCACCTCGGGCTTTGCCCTCGGTAATTATAGGTATCCCTCAGGTCTCTACAACAGCTAAGAGACCTGCTAGAGTGCAACAACCTATACTAACTGTTTCCTGCTCACAAGCATTTGGTATGCGCAAAGGAGGTCATCATTTTGACTGTGTTGAGGTACATTAAGTAGTAACAGATGACTCTGACAACATGATTGTGATGGAGAATGACTAGCTGCTGTTAGTGGATTACGACTGTCTGGGGTAATAATTCAACCATCTGTGAACTGGCCCTCAGCTGGAAAGACCAAAATCTCTGTGGTATATATGTGGTTTAGTGAGACAAACCATTCCAATACTAATCACTTTCCATACAGGGAATGAGGAGAGGGGATGGGGGGGGGGGAGTGATCGACTTATAACATACCGTAGTCGCGCGTTATTAGGCGCAGCTCACTTATAGGCGCATATTCGCTGTTAGGCGCAGGTTCAACTGTCGTCCCAGGTACTCACTGTTAAGCGCTGCAGTCTTCTTCCAGAAACTCTGCCAATTTCGACCCTTCAGAGTGGAAAAACAGCTATATTCTAATTGAAGCGCACTTCCTATTCGAGGAATGTCATTATTAAAATATTCGTTATTAGGCGGATCTCCCGCTATAGGCACATATATTTCCTTCCTGTGGAGTTATAGGCGCATGCGCCCAATAACGTGCGACTACGGTACTACATGTATCTCACCATAAAATGTATCTTTATACTGGACAAGGCAGGTCACATACAGGGGGGGTCGGACATGATGTCATAGTGGCCATGTGTGTTCACGTGCACCACATTTTTTGCTGACGTTGCTGATCTTCACTATGGCGTTTGCCATAGAGAATTTATCTTCGCAGTGTTGTCTAATGATAGCTAACTGCGGTGTATTTAAGAGTTGTTTGCAAATGAATTGGTGCATTGTGCTTCGATCTTGAGTGAACCTCGGGGAACCTCGACGATTTCGGGAGTTTGCAACAACAGCCCCAGTGACAACACACAAACACAATCGTTGGGTGCGTCGTCTTTCAGAAGGTTTTAAATAGCACCCGCAAAGACCTAGGAATGAAGTAGACACCCGAGACGCCAGACGCAGCCATGGCTTTCTTTGTACGTGGGTGGAAGGCCTATGCTTTGAGTCACGTGTTTATCATGCAGCCCTTGGAGTGTAATGACGTCATGTCCGACCCCCCTGGGTCACATATATATGACACCTGAACATGGTCACATGACACCTGATGTATGCTGAACATGGTCACATGACACCTGATGTATGCTGAACAAGGTCACATGACACCTGATGGCATAGGAACCTACCAATACATTGTCTGGGTCTTGCGTGATGTCAATTACTCTCTTGTTGCCATGGCAATGCTGGGCCACAGACAGTCCACTCAAACAGTAGCAGGTGTGGTAGTGGTCCGGAGATCTGAATTCAGGGAGGAGGGAAGGCCGTGGAGTTTCACTGTTTATTACCCCGTGCGCATGCGCAGCAGGGGGTAGAGTGATCGGTTTGTCTGTCAGTCTGTCCGCAGTCTAAGCACGGTTTGAGCAGTGAAGGCCTTGTTGAAGGCTTATTTCAGGATAGAAGTGCCAGAATTCAGAAAATACTAGCGTCTACATAACTCACTGACCAGAGATCTACTCGAGAGGCTGAGAAAAGCTGCGTGAAAGTCGTGCTTCTAATTTATACAACTTGACCACACCCAATTTCTAACATTACTGCCACCACTTACGGTATCTCATTCTGCAAATAGCGCATATGCGCATGCTGACATCGCTGTAAATCATGGCCTAGCTATATAGCTAGCTCATCGTGCATGCTGTATGAATAATCGGTGGTAGGCCTATAGCTGTCAAGTCAAAGTTGCGCACGGGGTACGTGCTCTGCTGAGCACCTCTAGTTTAAATTTGTGATTGACCATTGACATACGTTGTTGGTTTGTCGAGAAGTCCTCCCTTTGGGTGCTGACAGCAGTAGAGAATGTACTCTTGGAGGGCCTCTGGAGGGGGAGGGGGGAGGGAGGGAGGGAGGGAGGGAGTGAGGGAGGGAGGGAGGGAGGGAGGGAGAGGGGAGGTGAGGGAGGGGAAGGGAGCAAGAGGGAAGCAGAGGTGAGGGAGGGGGATGGAGGGAGGGAGAGGAGGAGGGAGAGAAAAAGGGATGGAAGGAAGAGGAAGTGAGGGAGAGGAAACGAGAGGGATCGAGAGACTTGAGACAGTATGCTGATAGTATAGTCATCAATTTCTGTCGCATGTCACCTTGATTGAAGTGCCATAGCTCTTCATGTAGAGCTTTATCTCCTGGGAAACCAGTCAGAGAAAGTAAGCTAAGTCACATGATCCATTCCCAGAGATCACCCAATAGTCATGTGACCTCTTACCCTGCTCCTTGAGAACCATGTATACCAGCGGGAAGACTCCGCCTTGCCAGAAGGAGTAGCAGCCATCAACTAGTTTATTGGTACGACCCTGAGATTAATAAGTAACAGACACTCAAGATATGTGTGTGTGTGTGTGTGTGTGTGTGTGTGTGTGTGTGTGTGTGTGTGTGTGTGTTACACAGCATTACAGAAAGTGACACACCTGGAAGCCACCCTCCACCTTCATCTGCCTCCTGGAGACCCACCTCTGTGTGGACGATCAGATCAGAGCAGGACGGGTGCAGGTCAAACTACGCAGTGAGTGCTTTAATTCTTGAGATTTGCAGGCAACGCTGCTTGCTATAGATGTACGCAGGCTATACGCTAATAGTTTGTATTAGAGGAGGAGGAGAGGAGGAGGAGGAGGAGGAGGGGAGGAGGAGGAGGAGGAGGAGGAGGAGGAGGAGACTCTTTTGAAGTAGGGAAAGAAATATGACCAGCATTCAGACGGTCGTGGTTTGACATTTGCTGAGCGTGTAGTTGATCGTTTCTTCTGTACGCCTGAGAGCAGGTTAACAAGGTGACCAGAACTAGCAACTGACTGCTAATACTAACCAGCATCCCGGGACCGACAGCTATATACATTCCTTTCGATGGATAATGGTAAAACTATTTCAGGTGAAAATACTTTCAATACATATTCATGCCCCCACTGATTTTATAAAGGCAGCTGAATGGACTCCTTGGAGAGAAAGAAACTCTCCCAAGGCATGGCGGGACTCTAACCACTCGGCCACCTGCCACTACACTCTCTATGGACTGCTGTGTAACTATTTCCTAGAAGCATGGAAGGAGAGGCAGCTGTCATACCAGGAGCTTCTGCAAATCACAGAGATGCTGTTTGTTCAGTAGGAGAGCAGCTGCAAACCCACAGAAGGTGTACCCGCCGTGTGCCTCCGTCCCAGGAACAGCTGAGAATCCACCCTCGTAGGTCTGACAGCTCGCTAGCCACTCTCCTGTGTGCTCGTACAGTTCCGGTATCATGATGTTAGTCACTGTAGCTGCTGCTATTGCGCAGTAGGCTCCTCTGGGAGGGGGAGGGGAGGATGGAGGGAGGAGGGAGGAAGGGAGGGAGTGGGACAGAGGGAGGGAGGAGGGAGGGAGGGATGAGAGGAATGAGGGAAGGGAGGGAGGGAGGGAGGGAGGGAGTGGGACAGAGGGAGGGAGGGAGGAGAGACAGGAGGGAGTGAGTGGGGCAGAGGGAGGGAGGAGAGAGGGAGGGAGGACAGAGGGAGGGATAAGAGAGGAGGGATGAGAGGAATGAGGGAAGGGAGAAGAGAAGGTGGAAGCGAGGAGAAAGAGCGATAGGGGATAAGTGGAGTGAGTGAGAGGAAGGTAAATTCACTCTTCAACTAATGTAGCAGCACGATGCATACCTAATGTCAAGTTCTCCATCCTCATGCATGATAAATCCTCCATCACTCTGGTGCAAGCTCAGCAGAAACCGCTGAAGGTTGGGTCTGCAAGGTCAAAGGTCATTAGGTCAGAGGCTATTAGGTCAGAGGTCAAGGCAACAGTACCTGTCGATGACATCAAATGCTTCCTCTGTTCCTATGGAGCACAGAGCCATCACAGAGGCATAGGTAGGCGCCAGGTGGGGCAACTGACCCGGTCCTCCTGCAAAGGTGACAAAACTGGGTGTGTTAAACCATAAAGAATGAGAAGGGTTAAAGAAAGAGCTGACCTCCGAATCCACCTGTGGGTGCTTGGCACCTGGACAGAAAGTCAACGACATCTCCCGCTAACTCTGGTGGTACGTTACCTCCCAGGAGTGATATGGAGTGGAGGACCCAGTAACAAACCTTACACGGGGAAATGAAAGGGAGGACTGATCGGTGACTGCCAGTAACTGGTGGTCTAGCCTCATTCGTAGGTTCTATTCCAGAGGGAGGTAGCACGGGAATGGGGCCAACAAAGGTCGGAATCTGACAAGTAGAGGTCATTTGCATTTGCTTAGCGATGATGTACGTAACAAACATTATCGAGGAGGCTACCACGATAGGGGTGCTGTGACTAGGGGTACTCTGTAGGTATGCACATAATGGGCCACTTCAGGTGGGCAGGCAGCCATCGAGTCATGTCTCTCTTGCAATTGGCAGGCAGGTCGACTTGCAGCTAGTCATTGAATTACCGCGTAACATTGCATGCATATTCCTAAATTCCAGGATTTACTAAGTGCCGTACTGGCATGGTAGGATGCAGAGTGTTTTTAGCAGGAGTTGGGACACCTGCCTATAACATACCCAGGGTTGACTGGCATCCAGAGTACTGAATGAGACCGGCAGGTGGCGTATGCCCTGTCTGAGGTAAGCCAGGTGTTTTCGCCGCAAGAGGTAGACGTCTTCTCCAATGTCTGAATCCCTTAATCGGCTATAAATCTCCGCTATCACTGCCTCAATGTTCCCCTGTGTGGGCATGAGATGTGTGTGTGTGTGTGTGTGCGTGAGATGTGTGTGTGTGTATGCATGTGTGTGCGTACAAATTTGAAGTAAGGGTGATGCAGTCACTCTGATACACAGTTGTCGTCACAAAAGTGACTTGGCATCTTGACAGTGAGGGTTGCGCCCATAGAGTCTGTAGTCATAGCTGTGACCATCGACCGCAGGTCAAAACTCTGACCGCTCTTTTGCACTGTTTGACTGTTCACCGTGCTGATTTTCAAGGCTTTGACTGTTGACTGTGTGATATAATATATGGAAGACTGCGTAGCAACTCCACCCTTCCCTTGTATACGGGGTCAAAGTGCGTGGTAACAGCTGGTACTGTACATGTGGTGTGTATTGGAGCGACCTCCACCTGTCTTGCTTGACCCTGTGCATCAGGATGGAGCAACACCACAGCAGTCAAACCACTGATCATAGCTGGTCAAAATTATCCCAGCTGTAATTTGAGTCATGGAGTGACTCCCCTTTGTGAGATGTAGAAGTTGGCAAGAAATGGTAAATGAATCACTGATGCACACAGACAGCCATGGGTCAGGTACAAAAGCAGGTCTAGCATCCTCAATACCTGTTGCTTGGAAGTGCTTGTTGGCAAGCCATCATCGTCTATCTGGTAGCTGCTTTCATTCCAGCAACTTGGTGTTGCCATCTAGCGGTATGGCCCTAATATGGCCTCGCGAGACTTCTCTCTGTAGCTGTACGCCCGCGCCCGGCCCACGTGGGTGAGTTCTAAATGTGGGCTGGAATCAGAGCTGGAATGGGCTCGGGATTCAATATTTGAGCGGGCAATGCGCAAACTTTGCCCCCTGAATCAAAATTTCCACGACGAAGCAGCTGGCTCGTTCCCATCATCCCAGACTCGGAATTCCATTAAAGGTCAGGTGTGCAATAAATAGAAAAGGCGCGTTGGAGCCTTGCTCTAGCAGCTCTCAGATCGAAGCGGGATGGGTGTCCCCGCGTTTTTCAGATGGCTGTCCAAGAAGTATCCTTCCATTGTCGTCCACTGCGTCGAGGAAAAGGTGGGTGAGCCAGTAAATTCTTTGAGACCGACCATGACATGAAGGTTAATCTTCATCCCATAATTGTGTATTCCCAAGCGGCTATAATATGGGATGGGGGGATCAACACCTGGAAACAGGACTGTCAGTGTCCAGGTTTTGTGTGAATATTGCAAACGTCGCTGCTAGTGTTCTGCAACTTGGACCTGTTGCACCTGCGTCACGTTATCCGTGGTATTTCCGTATACTATCCGGAAGCCGCCATCTTGGAGTACAGAAATACATTAGCTTCATATGTGGTATCGATCGAAACGTGCCCTACATCACTGGTGAGCGTTTGTATAGCGTACATATCAATTACATTTCATTCGATTCAATACATACTATAGCTAGAAGCATTGTTGGTGCATGATTGTGTTTACCGAGATCGCCATATGCATAGAAGCTGCTATCTCGACAAACGCAAAATATCCGCCATGTTGGAGTACCCGTCTGTATTCTCGAAATGATGACGTCAGCTGCAACGGTAGCTGCCAGTCACCATGGAAACTGCTCTGTGTTGTATCTCATACCACTGCTCTCTCTGCAGGCCACCGTCATTCAGGAGATGAAGATACCGGTGGACGCTACGCAGCCAAACCCCAACGAAGTCGAGTTCGATAACCTGTACCTTGACATGAACGGGATCATCCACCCTTGCTGTCATCCTGAGGACAAGTGAGTGCTTGTGTGTGTGTGTGTGTGTGTGTGTGTGTGTGTGTGTGTGTGTGTGTGTGTGTGTGCATCACAGCACGGTGTGTGTGTGTGTGTGTGTGCATCACAGCACACATGAAAGTGATATTTCCACCTTCAAAGGTTTGCTGAATTTACCAGCTACATGTGTATATAAGGTTCCTGAAGGTTACCCCCTTATCTCTCAATGACACCTCACAGTTGCAGTTTAGTGCACAGTAAATATTTAGATAGATAGATAGATAGATACATAAATTGTTAGTTAGATAGATAGATAGATAGATAGATAGATAGATAGATGGATGGATAGATAAATGTAATTTTCAACAGGAATGTCCCATCAGCATAATGCTGGTCTACCTGGGAGTCCTGCATATTTGGAAAACAGTGCCTTCGAAGTTTGTGAAAGAACCTTCGAGGGTTGTCGCAACCTTTGTTTGCGCCCTGACTGTGTGTGTGAGGGAAGGGGGCTGAATGTATTCACACAAATAAAGTGCCACTTGGCTATTTATTATTATTTTCTCTCTCTCCTCAGTCTCGTTCCCACGTGGCCTGGGAACTAGGCCACTCTCTCCTTTGCTGCCAATTTAGTTGTGGCAATGAAGACTTTTTCTTTCCTTCTCTGCTCCCCTAGGCCTGCTCCCAAGGACGAGGATGAGATGATGGAGGCCATCTTTGAGTACATTGACCGAATCTTCAACATTGTGAGGCCCAGACGGTTGCTGTACATGGCCATCGATGGAGTGGTGAGTGTTAATTAGAAGTGGTGAGTGTTAATTAGAAGTGATTTAGTGATGGCCTGTCCAAGTTCACCTCTCGAAAAGCAAAGAAACGGGGGGGGGGGCATGTACATCCTCAGTTCCATCTGGAATGTAGAATTTAGTCCTGGTCAATGCTGGTATGATTTGTCAGAGAATGATACTCTGATACCTACCTGAGAACCACTGACTGTGAAGCGGAACCTCTCCTCCTCCTCCTCCTCCTCCTCCTCCTCTGACAGGCTCCCCGTGCCAAGATGAACCAGCAGAGATCTCGCAGGTTCAGGGCAGCCAAGGAGAGCATGTGAGTACAAGAGTGCATGATGACATCAACATCATCGCCCTGCTATGACGATGATGTCATCATGCCAAGGAGAGCATGTGAGTGCATGGCGCTGTTTGCCAATACAAGAGTGCATGATGACATCATTGGCATCGCCTTGCAATGATGATGATGTCATCATGCGCTCTTGCAGTCACATTCTGTGCAAGTTTCACCACAAAGCTTGCATTGGTATAGCGTTACAAAGTTGTGTTAACAGCTGAGCCCCTTTTTGCAGTGAAAAGATCGAGGATATCAGGCGAATCCGTGAGGAGCTGGAGTCTCGTGGCTGTGAGCTTCCGCCCATGAAGCCTGCCAGCTCCCATTTTGACAGCAACTGTATCACTCCCGGCACGGAGTTCATGGCGAGGCTGGCCGTGTGTCTGCAGTACTACATCCATGACCGCATGAACTCCAACCCAGCGTGGCAAGGAATCAAGGTGTGATGTCACTGTGATGTCATTTTGATGTCTTCGTAAACTGTGATGTGGTAGCTACAGCATAGTCAGGATAAGCTGTATCTTCCCTCCCTCTACTTCTTCTCCCTCCCTCCCCTCCCTCCCTCCTTCCCTCCCTCCCTCCCTCCCTCCCTCCCTCCCTCCCTCCCTCCCTCCCTCCCTCCCTCCCTCTTGCCTTCCTCCCTTCCCTTCCTCCCTCTCTCTCCTCCCTCCCTCCCTCCCTCCCTCCCTCCCTCCCTCCCTCCCTCCCTCCCTCCCTCCCTCCCTCCCTCCCTCCCTCTCTTCCCTCACTTTCCATTCTCCCTCCTTCCCTCCCTCCCTCCTTCCCTCCCTCCCTCCTTCCCTCCCTCCCTCCTTCCCTCCCTCCCTCCCTCCCTCTCACCTTCCTCCTCCTCTCTCTCCCTCCCACTCTTCCCTCACTTTCCATCCTCCCTCTCCTTCCTCCTCTTCCGACAGGTCATCCTCTCTGATGCGAATGTCCCAGGGGAAGGAGAGCACAAGGTAGTGGATATGTACTGCTGCTTCCCGCTTGATAGTTTTACAAACTTGTTTCTCTCTCCCCCCTCTCCTCCTCCTCTCCTACTATAATCCTTCCTCTCCCTCCTCCTCCACCTCTACCCTCTCTTCTCCTACTCCATCTCCCTCCTCCATCTCTTCTCCCTCTGCCACTCCCTCTATTCCCCCTCCTCCACCTCTTCTCCCTCTGCCACTCCCTCTATACACTGCCTCCTGGTGCCACTCCCCCTCCTCCTCCCTCTGCCGCTCCCTTTATACGTACCCTGGGCCCCCTCTACCCCCTCATGGTACCACTCCCCCTCTCCCTGTACCTCCCCACTACCCCCACCACTCCCCTTCCCCCTCCTGGTGCCACTCCCCCTCTCCCTGTACCCCACCACTCCCCTTCCCCCTCCTGGTGCCACTCCCCCTCTCCCTGTACCCCACCACTCCCCTTCCCCCTCCTGGTGCCACTCCCCCTCTCCCTGTACCCCACCACTCCCCTTCCCCCTCCTGGTGCCACTCCCCCTCTCCCTGTACCCCGCCACTCCCCTTCCCCCTCCTGGTGCCACTCCATCTCTCCCTTCTGTACCCTACACCTCCCCCCTCCTCCGCCACCTCCGTTCCCCCCCCCCCCCCCCACCCTCACCCTCCTCAAGGTAATGGACTACATTCGCCGGCAGCGCGGCACCCCGGACCACGACGCCAACACACACCACTGCCTCTACGGTGCTGACGCTGACCTCATCATGCTCGGACTTGCCACCCATGAACCCCACTTCACGATCTTGAGAGAGGAGTTCAAACCCAACCAGCCTAAACCCTGCGAGATCTGCGGACAGGATGGTACGTATGAAGCTTGTTGAGACAGATCATTGGACATGAAAGAGACTATATTACGCCACCGCTTGTGTGATGCAAGAGTGCATGATGACATCATCGATAATGATGATGTCATCATGTGCTCTTGCATGATGTCATCATGTGCTCTTGCATGATGTCATCATGTGCTCTTGCATGATGTCATCATGTGCTCTTGCATGATGTCATCATGTGCTCTTGCATGATGTCATCATGTGCTCTTGCATAATGTCATCATGCACTTGCATGATGTCATCGCACTTGCTGGCTAACTTAGCCAAGTTTGTTGTATTGAGCTCATCTTTGGAACGGTGAACTTAGATAGATAGATAGATAATAGAAATAGATAGATATAGATAGATACATAGATAAATTTTAATTTTCAACAGGAATGTCTCATCACTGAGTACACTACACCTGCCTGCATGTATTTGCTTGAGCAAGGCTTTAGCATGAGCGTGAGCTGGTGGATGCAACTCAAGTCTGCCCAGGTATCCACGAGGCACATACTGCATGTGGGACTAGGCCCATGGTAGTCTTGGAACCAGACAGGGGAGGGGGTTTGGGTATGGCTGATACATTTCTGTGTTAACTATCTCTGCGTGTTCTGATCCACTGTAGGTCACGATATGAAGGAGTGCACGGGCGCACCCAGAGAAAAGGCGGGAGAGGTATTCATTAGCAGTCACTAGTCTATTGTGTATTTGTGTGTACCCCGGTAGTACTTGTAGTCACATGACCTTCTCTGAATAGACCCAGCACCCCAGAAGCAACACAGCCTGCATGGGCTTGTATAGGTTATTGCACTCAAGCAGGTCTCTTAGCTGACCTGAGGGATGCTCTATTCCTATAAACACCACGGGCGAAGCCTGAGGTGATTATAGATAGGTGCATCCGGAAGGTCTCTAAACAGCTAAGAGACCTGCTTGAGTGCAATAACCGGTTTAAGACCTCAAAAGATCCAAGCACATTATGCATGCCATGGGCTAAGAGGGTAGAGGAACAACACCCAGTTCTCAGTTCATGACGACTTCACTGCTCTTCTCGATGTAGTTTGACGAGTTTGCCACTTCAACTGGCTTCACAGAGAAGAGCTTCATTTTCTTGCGGCTCAACATTCTGAGAGAGGTAATGGCACGTGCATGCTTGTTGTTAAATGATGTCATCCCTATATATGGTTGGGTCAAAGGTATGGGTCAGTATACCATAGTGACGGTTGTGTTTGTCTTTCAGTACTTGGAGAGAGAGCTCAGAATCAACGGATTGCCTTTTCCTTTTGACCTTGAGGTAAACAGCCTTCTGATCACGTGACTTCTGGCTATTGATCATGTGACATACCTCTCCCTGTTGTCCATGCCTCCTCTTCCTCTCTCTCCCCTCCATCCGCTTCCCCTTCTCTGCCCGCCCCCTCTCTCTCTCTCCCTTCTACTCTCCCCTCCACTCTCCTCTCTCTCTCTACCCTCCACTCCCCCCTCCCCTCCCTTTCTCTCCCCTCCCTCCCCCTCTCTCCCCTCCCTCCCTCTCTCCCCCTTCCTCCCTCCCTCTCTGTCTCATTCTCTCCCCTCCCTTCCTCTCTCTCCCCTCCTTTCAGAGGGCAATTGATGACTGGGTGTTCATGTGCTTCTTTGTTGGAAACGACTTCCTTCCTCATCTGCCGTCCTTGCAAATAAGGTTTCTGGTCATTCCTTTGCACAACCATGCATGTACACTCTCCCCACCCCCAACACATATAGCCTCGTTCCCAGGCCCCATCCGCCTGGGAACGAGGCTACAACACATGCACGTACATGAATGTGTATTTCCTGCAGGGAAGGTGCTATTGACAAGCTTATCCGGCTGTACAAAGAAATCGTGCCTCAAACAGAAGTAGGTTTGTGACAATGAGTCATTGACTGCTCTCTCCCTCCCTCTGCCCCTCATCTTCTCGTATCTGTGTCTCTCTCTCTCCTCCCTCCCTCCCTCCCTCCCTCCCTCCCTCCCTCCCTCCCTCCCTCCCTCCCTCCCTCCCTCCCTCCCTCCCTCCCTCCCTCCCTCCCTCCCTCTCTCCTCCATCTCTTAGGGATATTTGACTCACAATGGGAAAGTGAACCTCCCAAGAGTACAGCTGATTCTCACAGGTATGTGTCATGATGACATAATATCCCTAGATTATTGACATCACTATGACATCATAGGGTGTCAATTAAGGAAGTCCATTCAGAGAATCAATTATTAAGTCAGGGAACCAATTCAGGATGGAAGTGTAGAAGTGGCCCTGTCCTGTATACAGACTCTCCTTATATGGATGCACCATACATGTATATACTGTACTTGAACAGTGGTTGTACGGGTGACATTGCAATGACATCATCACTTCTGTCTGACAGAACTGGGTAAGGTGGAAGATGAGACGTTCAAGAGACGGAGAGAAAAGGAGCTCGAGTTTCGCCACAGGGATCGAATGAAGAGGCAGAGAATGGTGAGCGCTAGTACAGAGTACAAGCCCAGGGCTATATAGCCTCGTTCCCAGGCTCCCCTGGTGAGCACCAGTACGAAGTACAAGCCCAGGACTAGCCTCATTCCCTGGCTCCCCTGGTGAGCGCCAGTACGGAGTATAAGCCCAGGACTAGCCTCATTCCCTGGCTCCCCTGGTGAGCGCCAGTACGGAGTACAAGCCCAGGACTAGCCTCATTCCCTGGCTCCCCTGGTGAGCGCCAGTACGGAGTACAAGCCCAGGACTAGCCTCATTCCCTGGCTCCCCTGGTGAGCGCCAGTACGGAGTACAAGCCCAGGGCTAGCCTCGTTCCCAGGCTCCCCTGGTAAGCACCAGTACGGAGTACAGGCGAGCCCTGGGATACAGTAAAGAATCTGATGCTGGTTGCTTTCCACGATCATATGTTGCGACTAGCGTTAGCTAATGCTAATAGGGGAGGGGTGTGTACAGTGTATCTTTTCATGTCTGGTTTGTCATTTCATAAAGAGATTTTCTCTCCTCTCTCCTGTACAGGGCGGGGCACCTTTGTGGGTCCCTAAGGGCCAGTTTGCACCCTCCGTAAGTGGCAGTCCGATGGAGTATTAGTATACTGTGATGAGTTTGATGTCATCGACCACTCCCTCCTCCCCCTAGCCTATTGGCTCCACCCCTACCCCCGTCCAGAACGCCCGCCAAGAGGCGTATCACATGCGTCAGGTGAGCTCTCTTGTGGCCAACAAGACAGCTGCTGCTGAGCTGAAAGGATGGTTGAAGGAAGGGGAAGGAGGGACGGGAGGATCAGGAAGCTCCTGTAGCCCCCTCCCAAATGGGACACCTTCAGCCGCAGTGGGGGAGGAGGGGCTTGGCCGAAAGAGGAAGTCGGAGGAACCCGCTGGGGGTAGGCAGGTTGTTTGATATAGAATTTCCGCCTCGGTCCCTAGTGCACTCACACCCTCACATATGCATGCACACACCACAAGTATACACACACCTCGTCACACATGCACACACACACCTCACACATGCCACATACACACCTCACACATGCCACATACACCTCCACACCACCTCACACATCCCCCACACACACATCCCTCGCACACACATTCTCGCACATCCCACACACCTCACACATGCCACATACACACCTCACACTGCACACACACCTCCACACCACCTCACACACCCCCCCACACACACACCCTCACACACACACCTCACACAGCTGGTGATGATGATGAGCCCCTGGATAACATTCGCCTCTGGGAAGATGGCTGGAAGGAGCGGTACTACCTCCGCAAGTTCGGGGTACCAAGCGATGATGATGAGTTTGTACGGAATCTGGTGAGTATGTGCATGTATGTATCAGGTACGCCGAAACTGGCACATTCGGGAAACTGTTTTCTGGTAGGTATCTTGGGCTAGGAATGAGATATGAGGCTGGGATTTGCACCATTGTGATTAGCATGAATGGAGCTTTCCAATGATGTCCTTTTTGCTGTAGGTTGAATTTTGACCCAAAATCATGAAAAACCATGGATTATAATAATTATATAGCCTTTGGTTGAGTGCGATTTTTGGCAATAATATGACCAATATTGAAAGTCATTTTTAGGACATCAATTGAAGGTTCTTTTCATGCTGATCACAGTGGCACAATACCCAGCTTCATATCTCATTCGAATGCACGGAGACAACACGTCTTTCTTTAGACAATTGATTCACGGAGTAGGAATTATGCCAACTATAAGTGCCAGGTATCTTGGGCTAGGAATGAGATATGAAGCTGGGATTTGTACCATTGTGATCAGCATGAAAAGAACTTTCAATTGATGTCCTAAACATGACTTTTAATCTCGGTCATATTTTTGGCAAAAATCGCACTCGACCAAAGGCTATAATCCATGGTTTTTAATGATTTTGGGTCAAAATTCAACCTACAGCAAAAAGGACATCATTTGAAAGCTCTATTCATGCTGATCACAATGGTGCAAATCCCAGCTTCATATCTCATTCCTAGCCCAAGTTACCTGGCATATACATGTATTAGTCCTCCATTTATGCTGATCACAATGGTGCAAATCCCAGCTTCATATCTCATTCCTAGCCCAAGATACCCAGCATAGCGCATATTTAATCGTACCAGTGTGGTCAGCAGGAGTGGAACATGTGGGGGGGGAGGTGTTGGGGTGGAGAGGTGTGGCGTGGTGACGTGTATGTGAGGAGTGGAGATGTGGGGGTGACAGCTAGTATTGCCAATATACCAGCTCTCACATTCCCACTGAGTATGTGCAGTATTCAAGTAGGGTAACACAGCCGAATTGAATGATTGGTCAGACGTGATGTAATTGGCTTCTCTTTCCAGGCTGAAGCATATACTCAGGGTTTGTGCTGGGTGCTGGCGTACTACTACCAGGTGAGCGAGCGTACACAGTCACACTCAAACACACACACAAACACACAAACACAGTACAACTCACACACACACAAACACACACACACAGTACAACTCACACACACACACACGCACACATACTGCAGACTTCACACACACGCATACACACACTCACACACTCACACATACACACACACACGCGCACGCACGCATACGCACACACACACACACACACAGGGATGCCCCTCGTGGAAGTGGTTCTACCCGTACCACTACGCTCCATTTGCCTCAGACTTCAAGAACATTGGGCAGCTCCGAAACGACTTTGACTGTGGCACAGAACCGTTCAAGCCCCTGGAGCAGCTGATGGGGGTGTTCCCGGCTGCCAGCGGAAACTTCCTGCCTGAGTCATGGCGGGTGTTGATGAAGAAGGAGGTTGGTGGAAGGGTGGGGAGGAGAGTGTGGAGGGGTGGGGAGGTCGGTGGAGGGGGAGAGTGGGAAGAGGGAGCATGGGACAAGGGTTTGGGAGGAAGGAGGCGGGACAAGGAGGTGGGAAGAAGGGACAAGACTATCGTATGAAGGAGGAAGGGACGAGGGTACAGGAGGAGGGGACAAGGGGACAGGCGGAAGGGACAAGGGGACAGGAGGAAGGGACAGGAGGAGGAGACAAGGGGACAGGAGGAGGGGACGAGGGGACAGGAGGAGGGAATGAGGCTAGGCTAGGGTCTCCCACTTTAGTACTGCAAGCCAATACAAGCTGGAAATGAAATGCATACCTGTCAAATGTGCAGGTATGTACAGTTGTGTTCCCACTGCTAGTGTTTGATCGCTTGCAGTTTGCAGATACGACAGGGGAAGGCAGGTAGACGGGGTATACACACGGGGAGTGGTGCCCAACCGTTATAATACATGTCCCTGTTTCGCATCGATCCGTCCCCACTGTGAACAGCAAGCGGTACTGATCGTCTGCCTTGTGAATGCTCTGACATCCAGCCTTTGGGGACGGACGGTACAAGAAAGTCCATTAAGATTCTTTGTTGGGCACTGCCCCCCGTGTGTCTACCATCTGTCTACCTGATGGCACCGTACATGACCAGATCTCCCGGGCCTTCCCCCACCGTATTTGCATACTAGAAGCGATCAAATACTGGCAGTGGGAATGACCTGGAGCGAGGCTAATCCTGGTCACACACACACACACACACACACACTCACACACACACACACACACACACACACACACACACACACACAGGACTCTCCCATCATTGACTTCTACCCAACCAATTTCAGAATTGACCTGAATGGCAAAAGGTTTGCCTGGCAAGGGGTTGCCCTTTTACCCTTTGTGGACGAGGAGAGGCTTAAAGAGGCGCTTGAACAAGTCTACCCTTTCTTGAATCCCTCAGAAGGTCAGTCTGGTCTCTTCTCCCTACCCTCTTGTTGCTCTCCCTCCCTCCCTCTCTCCCTCCCTCCCTCCCTCTCTCCCACTCATCCTCCCTCCCTCCCTCCCTCCCTCCCTCTCTCCCTCCCACTCCCCCTCCCTCCCTCCCTCCCTCCCTCCCTCCCTCCCTCCCTCCCTCCTCCCTCCCTCTCTCCTTCCCACTCTCCCTACCTCCCTCCCTCCCACTCATCCTCCCTCCCTCCCTCCCTCCCTCCCTCTCTCCCTCCCACTCCCCCTCCCTCCCTCCCTCCCTCCCTCCCTCCCTCCCTCCCTCCCTCCCTCCCTCCCTCCTCCCTCCCTCTCTCCCTCCCACTCTCCCTCCCTCCCTCCCTCCCTCCCCCCTCCTCCCACTCTCCCTCCCTCCCTCCCTCCCCCCTCCCACTCTCCCTCCCTCCCTCCCTCCCCCCCTCCCTCCCACTCTCCCTCCCTCCCTCCCTCCCACTCTCCCTACCTCCTTCCCTAACACACATCCTCTGTCCCTCCCAACCTCACTCCTTCCTCCCTTCCGCATTCCTCCCTCCTCCCTCCCTCCCTCCCTCCCTCCCTCCCTCCCTCCCTCCCTCCCTCCCTCCCTCCCTCCCTCCCTCCCTCCCTCCCTCCCTCCCTCCCTCCTCCCTCCTCCCTCTTCCCTTTCAGTTAAGCGGAACAGTTTGGGCAGTGATCATCTGTTTGTCTACCGCCACAACAGAGTCTATCCCTTCCTGAAGACACTCTACGATTTGCACCGTGATGGAGAGAAAAATGAGGCAAGGATGGCTATAGAAACTCCATATTTGGCATGTGTGCGTACATGCGTACATGTATGTGTGTAGTTCGTTGTTCCTATCAATTGGCAATTAGTTGGATCAGTAACGTTTATGAAGAGAAATAACAGATGTACGGCGTATGTCGATGTTGATTGATGTCAACATGCATGTCACCAAGTATTGCACACGTACGTGTACACAGCGGACAACCGATACTGGAAAGAGTGACCAGGTAGATTTGGGAATGAGGCCGACGCATACATTGTACATGTATGTTTGAAGAGACGGAATTTTATAATCAGTGAACTTTGATCTTTACACTAAGGAGTGCCAGGTCGCAACCTTGAACCAAGTAATCCTTGTACAATGATCCCAAACTATTAGGATAGTTGGCTACTTGTAATCTGAGAGGTCGGAGTTTAAATGGGACACTGCCTCAACGATTCGTTAACAGAGAGGCCCAGTTCCCAGCCAATGATTATGCATGCATGGTTTGCTACGAGTCCGCAGATATGGCAGATATGCAAGCTTCTAACCAAGTGTGTCCCAATGGCTCGTTAACCAGCATGGTAAACAGTGAAACACTACCGTATCCCGTAGCAACTGGTCCAGACTGTCATGACCTCTGCATTGAGTGGTCTGGACTGTGGTGACCCCACTTCCTCCGCCAATTGCAGCTGCTCCCTCACAGTCTTCCTCACTTCCTCAGCCAATTGCAGCTGCTCCCCATCACAGTCTTCCTCACTTCCTCAGCCAATTGCAGCTGCTCCCTCACAGTCTTCCTCACTTCCTCAGCCAATTGCAGCTGCTCCCTCACAGTCTTCCTCACTTCCTCAGCCAATTGCAGCTGCTCTCTCATAGTCTTCCCCCCTGCAGCTGCCTTAAGTCAATTGCAGCTGCTCTTTCTAGCTACCTGCAGCTGTTCTCTCATAGTCTTCCCCCCAGCAGCTGCTTTCGTCAATTGCAGCTGCTCTTTCTAGCTACCTCCGTCAATTGCAGCTGCTCTTTCTAGCTACCTCAGCCAATTGCAGATGCTCTCTCATAGTCTTCCCCCTGCAGCTGCCTTAGTCAATTGCAGCTGCTCTTTCTAGCTACCTGCAGCTGTTCTCTCATAGTCTTCCCCCCAGCAGCTGCTTTCGTCAATTGCAGCTGCTCTTTCTAGCTACCTCCGTCAATTGCAGCTGCTCTTTGTAGCTACCTCAGCCAATTGCAGCTGTTCCTTCTAGCTACCTCAGCCAATTGCAGATGCTCTCTCATAGTCTTCCCCCTGCAGCTGCCTTAGTCAATTGCAGCTGCTCTTTCTAGCTACATTGTACCTCAGCCAATTGCAGCTGCTACCTCAGCCAATTGCAGCTGTTCTCTCATAGTCTTCCCCCAGCAACTGCCTTAGTCAATTGCAGCTGCTCTCTCTCACTGGCTCAGCAAATTACAGCTGCCTTTCTCTCTCATGCTGCCTAGTGGTTTAGTGGAAAGAGCGTCTGACCAGTATTCAGAAGGTCTTAGGTTCAACCTCTGGATCCCAGATCGTTTTTTCTGTGGGTATGTACGTGTGTCAATCTGTCGTCATCCCTGCTAGTTGACAACTTGATCACAATACCATGAGGGGTGAAATCTTGCAGAAGATTCTTTATATTCCATGCTGGTTGTTCGGGATAACCTGGTCACAATACATGTACCACAATGGTTGACTTCGTGTGGGAGATTCGGTAACGCATCCCCTTCGTTTTTTTGTTTGTTTATTATTCCACACTGGGTATCCGCGGCAACCTGATTGTCTGGTACGGCGATTTGTCCCAGTACGTACATGTGTGTGGGGTATCCCATGAACTACACATGCTCATGGCAACTCTCTGGGCATGAATTTCTGGACAGCTGTCGCTCCATTTGTTTCACGATATGTAAATTCCAAGAATGTTATCATACCTGAATAATGGGGAATGTCCTCCCCTCCCTTCCTGTGTCCCGTTTGGGACTGATGCATGCACACACACACACACACACACACACACACACACACACACACAAACACACACACACACACACACACACACACACACACACACACACACACACAGCCAGTTGAGCTCAACCCTCAGCATACCAACGGGGTGAGGGGGAAGGTCTCGGTGCAAGAGAGCATGAAGGTGATTCTGGGAGCTGGTGGACGAGTGGTGTCTCCTCTCCCTCAGTTCCCGGACATCACACAGTCCCACTCCATTTCGTAAGTACAAATGTACAGAAGAACACAAAACTGAGGTTCTAGAATATAAATTATGTCTATAGCTACAAGGTTTGCTGGAGAAGAAAGACAATAGTTTCTTCCTGTCTGTAGGCGGCTGTATCCATTAAAGGGCATGGTTACAGCTCTACTGTTGTGTCTCCACGGTAACAGTGATATCCCACCTCAAGGTGGAGTAGGATTGCTGTTGTGATCATAACGATGAAATCCTATCAAGTACATGTACTACCTCAAAGGGGTAATCCTAGCATAAACGTACCCCTCCCTCCCTCCCATCTCTCCTACCTCCCTCCCTCCCTCCCATCTCTCCTACCTCCCTTCCTCCCTCCCTCCCTTCCTCCCTCCCTCCCTTTCTCCCTCCCTCCCTCCCTCCCTCCCTCCCTCCCTCCCTCCCTCCCTCCCTCCCTCCCTCTCTCCCTCCCTCTCTCCCTCCCTCCCTCCCTCCCTCCCTCTCTCCCTCCCTCTCTCCCTCCCTCCCTCCCTTCCTCCCTCCCTCCTCCAACAGTGTCAAATTCCAAGACCCACACTATCCCCCTGGCTACATATCCGAGGCGGTTCTCCTACCCAGAGTGAAGATGCCGGAAAAGACCCTCCGGCCTCAGGGCTGGACCAACTCGGCACGCGGATCCTTCCGTCCCCAGATAGGGTTCTCCACACCTTCCAGGACACAGCCATACTACACACCACAGCCTGCGCAGAGGATGATAAGGTGAGGGTGTGAGGTTGTGAGGGTGTGAGGGTGTGTGTGAGGTGGTGAGGGTGTGAGGTGAGGATGTGAGATTGTGAGAGAGGTGAGGGTGAGGTTGTGAGGGTGCACAGATGCAGAAAGGAAGTACGTTAACTGTACGTAAACTCGTATATTATATAAAGCGAGTACATGTACATGTAGCTGAGATTCTCTTTCAAAGATTTTTCTCTTTCAGGCATTCACTGTCTGAGCCCCGGGGCTACCACTACCCTCCACCCCATCACCAGCACAGTCACGCCTACACACCTCCTGGTAGACCAGGTGAGAGAGACGGCAGGGAGGGAGGGAGGGAGGGAGAGGGTAGGGAGGGGGAGGGAGGGGGAGAGGGCAGGGATGGAGGGAGGTGGGAAGGGAGGGAGGGAGGGAGGGAGAGGGCAGGGAGGGAGGGAGGAAGACGGGGATAGGTCATAAATAGGAGGAATAGGAGGGAGGGAGAGTGCTATCATTGCAGATAAGCCTGTGCATTGTCACAAGAATTTTTCCCCCCTCCCAACACACACACCCACCCACACACACACACACCCCCACACACACACGCACATACACGCACACACACACACACATACACACACACACACACACGCACATACACGCACACACACACACACATACACACACAAACACACACACACACACACACACACACACACACAACACATACACACACACACATACACACACACACACACATACACACACACACACACACACATGTACACACACACACACACACACATGTACGCACACACACACACACACTGTAATTACGTCGATTGCAGACTGGAATGCCAACCCTCCCCCTCCCCATTTCCAACCTCACTACCGACCCCCCTCACACATGCCCCATCACCATCCCCAGTACACCCCCTCACACATGTCCCATCACCCTCCCCAGTACACCCCCTCCCACATGTCCCCACCTCCCCTACCCCAGTATAACCCCTCAGGCAACTACTACATGCCCCCTGGACCCCCGAGACGGTCTCCGTCCGATAATAGGGTGAGTGACTGTCCATCTGTCATTCGGTTGTCTGTCTACTGTCCATCTGTCTGTCCGTCTGTCCATCTATCGTCCATCTATCGTCCATCTATCGTCCATCCATCAATCTGTCTGTCTATCCATTTCTGTCTGCCAGCCAAGTTAATTGGGATAGTTTGAGCCACGGAGCATCATCCCATCATTTGGTTGTCTGATTCTCTGTCTGTTCGCATGGCCTGGGATCGAGGCTAGGCAAACCGTGACATTATTGTGTGTGCATAATATTGTGTGTCCATAATGTAACGGGTAATGGTATGGTGTGTATTCTAGTCTGTGAATTCAGTCCTATGGTACAATTGCAAGTGGGAATTGGTTGTTATGGAAATAACACAGGTGGTGCAGTAATGCTACAGCGTATGTGTGAACATTATGCAAGACGACATTGTGATGCAAATTTGTAATCATCATGATACAATCATTTTGTAATCGTTTTCATGAGCATTCAATTGTAGCATTACAGCGATAACTTATGTCCGCAGCAGACGTCTAGACAGACAAACTAGAAGGTAGTCTGTGAGCTGGTGGGTTAACACGAGAACATTTTTCTTCTCACAGCGACAAGGCTACTATTATTGATCCGCAAGAATCCTGAGAACAGATTAACTTATTCAAGTTCGTCTCCACAGCCTTGGATTTCATTTATGAAAAACTATATTGTGTTAGTCTTGCACTACAAGAAGTATAATTATTTCACTGTGTATAGGTTCGTGTTTCCGCCTGTTACTCAAAAGCGCATAATATTGCTATGTGCTCTGGAATTTTTTGCACCATAATTATTATGATTAGCATTTTAATGAATGTCATTCTGTCTTGCGCTGTAAATCATTCATTACCTAACGGGCGTGGTTTTTCATATTTAAGTCGCGATCGACGTGACTTCACACCTTAGTGCGCATGGTATATGGTGGGTTTTTCCATCAAGTATGTTAATGTTGGAGATGTAAGTATCGTGTGATGGCAGGTATTGTCTTAGTGACAGTCGTGCTGGTCCTAGTGGCCCACGCCTCTACTGCTAGATCTACGTTAGTGTGGCGAAATGGCACGAACCCTCAGGCTCTGTGCAACGATTTCACCCAAGCAGGCTACTTCATCGATATCAGTACGGATCTCACCAACTCGGACAAATGGCTGATTTTCCTGGAGAGCGGCGGTCTATGCTACTCAAAAGATACGTGCAACAGACGCTATTTCACGAGGGAGGTCCGGGAGAGGTTTGCAAGACCGCCTGGGGAAGCAACCGAGTTCCCACCGTACGGTAACTTTGACCCACAAGAAGCTTGGAACGCAACCTCCCAGGACGACCTAAGCACTGTTAACGTTATTAACCCACTAATGTCTTCAATGGAGTGTTTTGTAAACCGGCAAGAATACTTCCCCAGTGGATTACAAGTGGATGGGAAAGACATACTCGACACGGATTGTGACGCTAACCCGCAGTTCTGCACCTACAACCACGTCGTCCTGCCTTACTGCAGCAGTGACGTCTGGCTGGGAGACGAGACCAACGGTGCGAGGAATTCCTCACGGTCTAGGCGGGGGGCATGCAACTGCTTTGATCCGAACTGCTTCCAATTTCAACCTGAAAGTGCTGATCTGCAGTTCACCTTTCGAGGCAAGGTGATATTTGAGAGTGTTATTCGAGAACTGCTTGATATGGGAATGCGAGGTGCCTCAGAAGTCATACTGGCAGGCTCCAGCGCCGGAGGTCTGGGTGCTGTAAACCTTGCAAAATGGACCAAGGAACAGCTGCCAAGTAGTACTGAATTTCTTGTCATTTCCGACTCAGCGTGGTTTATAAACTTCCAGGGGAACATCCTTCGGGAGTTTAGTGGTACGGTCAACCAGGAAGCAGGTTCTGCAGCAGTCTTACTGCCTTTGCTTGAAAGGCATCCGGCTTGTGCTAACACCCAGCTCGGCTATCCTTGCTGTCTATCAGCTCACTGCGTACTCACGGAGAGAGGCAACCCTAATGACTCCCTCCTTTATTACCCGGAGGGCGTGAAAACTTTTGGAGTGTTCGGACTCTACGACGTATTTCTACTTGCACGTTCAGTTAGTGGGCTGGCAACCGTTCAGGATGCTCAGCGAACACCGGTTGGTTTTGCGTTGGATTTTCTCCGTACTGTCGGGGAGTATGGTGGGGCAATGAACCAAACCCTGGCCAGAGCATCGTCCAAGACCCCCGACTTGAGTTACTATGTCACCGAGTGCTTCCAGCACATCTACCTTGCCACGTCCACTCTCTGGGGTCCAGGACAATTGTTTGGCACCTCATCAGTTGAAGTGGAGAGAGAAGTAGCATCTTTCAGGTGAGTGAAACACTCTGTAAGCAATCCGTGTACTTTCTGCAATTCATTGGCATGGATTAGCTCCATGGTTGAAGCTGGGTTTGTTGGGGGGGTTAGTAATTGGTCCAAGTTGGCATGGTCAAGCCACTTAATCACCATGGCAACACATGCCTCATGCAAGGTGCAGAAAATTTCAGCCAATCAGATTAACTGTTATTATTCTGACTGGCCGAGTGGTCTTCCTAATTTGATTAAGATGATGGCTACAGCACTGCCTAGCAACAGTACACCTGCACGTTCCCTGACAATGTGGCCTGCACATTCCATCGGCTGCAGTCTCCGTGAACACATTGCAGCTGGTTTCTATTCGTTTCAAAAATCTGTCTAATGACCCTTGCAATTGCAGAACCTTCTCCACCAGTGACGGTAGATGGGTCTGTGATGTCGGATTTAAGGTCTTCCACTGACGATATTAAACACTCAAACACTCGTGGCTCCTCCATTGTGGGTGGTAATAGTCCATTGTGGGTGGTAATAGTCCTTGGACCATAATCAATAATTGATGAGGCGGACACTTTGAGGTTGGCAGGCTTCCACATGGTATATAGGTTTAAACCTTACAATATTCACCATTCAATATGGCCTGCACATTCCGTCAACTACAGTCTCATGACCAGTGACGCATGGTAGCTGGTTTCTGTACATCTCAAAAACCTGTTTATTTGCAGATCCTGCTCCACCAGTGAAGGTACATGTAGATAGGTCTAAGATGTCGGACAGTCACAAACAAGCAATAGCATCAGACTACCTCCCATGCAACTGTACAGAAATAAGGTCTTCCCCTGACAATGTTTTAACACTCGTTGGTCTTCATTGCAGGCCGTGATAGTCATTGTTTGTGAAATCACTGGCTGTATTGGGGGTTATGATTTTACACATGATATAAATACTTGTCAATTTGTTTGGCAGAGGAATGTCAGTAGGTGATGTGTGCAGCTTCTGTTGTGAGCGCGTGGCAATGTTGTGGATGAAGGATTTCGTTAGTCTGAGATATAGCCTCCTTCCTCCTACCCAGGCCGTTCGTACCAGGCAACTCCTAGCCTTAGTTTGGGGCGTGGCATTAGTAGGATAGGACACTCCTGTATATGAATTACTCTCCGGAACATGAGCAAGGCGCCACAGAGCAGCAGTAGTGTGAACGCCTCTAGAAAGTTGTTGAGTCCTTTGAGAGGAAGTGTTGTAAATTGCCATTGTTGGTGGGGCTGTTGTGGCTTGAGGGCGCTGCTTCAGTCAGTGGTTTCGGAGTGAACGTGGAGGAGGGGTATCAATTGCAGGAATGCTCGACGCTCATCTGATGCAGGTGCCCACTGCAGTGACTGATGTTACCATGCGTGTACTGTGTGGCTGCATTACTCCATTAACATAGGGCTCACTTTACACCATATTGGTGTAATCCTACCTTAAGATAGGATTACACCTCCAGAGGAGGTCTGACCAATTCATTTGTCCATGCTTGGAACGAGGCTGCTGGAGGCATGGGAACGATGCTGGTGGAGGTGTGGGAACGAGGCTGGTGGAGGCATGGGAACGATGCTGGTGGAGGGGTGGGAACGAGGCTGGTGGAGGGCTGGGAACGAGGCTGGTGGAGACTGGGCTAGCCTCGCTGCCAGGTGACTTACCTATGTCAAAGCAAGTGCAGCAAGCCAGCATATTCAACTGCATGCCTAGTCTCAGGCCAGCTACACTTACGTCCCTGGATGATCTATGTATTTCCAGCTCCTCCGAGGATGCCAAGTGCAGCTGGGCCTGGAGACTACTGTTTACTCTCTAGTGGTTAGTGGTTAGTACAGGGCAGGGGCAATGTGTTCACAGCATGGTCGCTATGACAACTATCTACTTGAGGCTGTCTGATCTGACTAGTAGCTAGTACTCCATTCTGCCTGGCTGTAGAAACCTGCAGGTGCTGCAAAATGTGTGCTACATTGTAATTTCCCCGTGCATATACAGATGGCAATTGAGCAGCTTCCTCCCTTAGTTTGAGCTAGAAAATAACTTACGGAAAAGCAATATTAATTAATTTTTATAAAACCACCCTTTTCTGTTTAGCACTGACGTGCTCAGTGAAGTACTCTAGTTATCAGAGGTTATTTTAGTATAGGATTGCATCAACTTCAAATCCATTCCGGACAGTTCCGGACCATTATTATCGTGTCATGTTGGTAGGAGCATGACAGTTGTCCTCTCCGGTAAGATCAGGACAGAATGTCTCTCAGCTAGGAGCATTTCTCTGCCCTGAGCTGTCACCCATGCACCATTGTGACCATCACACTCCTATTAACGACAGGGTTTGCCTCTTCGGCGTCTGAAGCTTGTGTTATGAACTTTACATCACTCGGTTGCTTACGCCTACCTGTGTGTTGATGCCTACCTGTGTGTTTGTGTCTCCTAAAGAAACAGTGATATCTCAGTCTGCTACCTCTGGTTAGCGTAAACACCGCACAACGTACACACCCTAAGCTGTTTGTTTGTTCGCAGTGTTTCAATAAGCTCATGATGAGGTTTATGTGTGTGTGAAACCTAAATGTAAGGGTTGTTTTCATCATATAAACCAATTTTCCCCCTACCTCCCTCTTGCCCTCTGCCCCTCCATCGTCCCCTCTCCTGCTCCCCTCCCTCCTCCCAACCCCCCCCCCCCCTCACCCCACCCCGTCCACCCTTCACCTTCCTCCCCCCGTCTCCTCCCAGCCATCAGATTCGATCCGGTATATGGAGCAGCAGGAATCTAGCAACTGACAAGTCCCTTACCGTCAACCAGAGCACCACCCCGGACACGACCATCCAGCGGGCCATACTTCAGTGGTACGAAAATCGAAACACGACTACATTTGAGTTCCGTGACGTGTGTGTGGGCCCCTACTGCAACCGACAATGCCCAGAGAGCTTCACCCTCGGTGAACTAACCTCCAACAACTGGCCCCCGTGGGCAAAGATCTTGATTGTCAGCATTGTCCTGGGGATTGCCGTATTTGCTCTGTTGATGAAGGTGGTGTTTGTGATCTGGCTCTATGTCCTCGAACGGAAGCAGGACTCGTACCTTGACTCGCTGGACAACAGCGATGACGTTGAGAGCTCAATATCCGACTCTCATTTGCAGGTTTGTGATCCATTATCCTCCTGCCAATCATTTATCTGTCTATCTATCTCTCTATCTATCTATCTATCTATCTGTCTGTCTACCTAGTAACACTTGCCACAAGCAGTTTGTTGTTGTTACAAGAGCTGTTGAGGCTGGACAGGATGTCTAGGGCTAGACAGGATGGATGGCTGTAGGCCTAGTGCTAGACAGGATGGCTGTTGGTGGGGAATGGGATGGAGAGATCCTGTGTGGTCATTGTAAACACTACACTGAGTTGGATGACACATCCTGTTAACTTCCTGCTCGCCCCTTTCTCTCTCCTCTTCTCCCCTGCCCCTCCCTCCATCCCTTCTCCTTTTCCTTGCCCCCCTCCCCCCCCCCCCCCCCCCCCCCCCCCCCCCCCCCCATCCTCCACCCATATCTCCTTCCCACCTCTCCCTTCTCCACCCCCCTCCCCCTCCCACCCCCTTCCCCCACTTCCTCTCCCATCTCCAGTTCCCAGTATGTGACGAAGATCAGGCTGTGTCGGTTGCGTGTCTGGATCTCTCCTACTCCGTCACCTTCCGGGTGAAGAAAGTAAAGGATGAGAAGAAGGACAACCTGACGCCTGTGGTCCTCAAGAACATCCCGACTGAAGATTACTCTGAGGAGGAGGACGAGGAAGGAGGTGGGTGGGGAGGGTGGGAGGAGGGACGAGGTGGGCGGAGGGAAGAGGAGGGATGTGGGGAGGGCGATCTGGAGGGAGGGGCTGGGTGTGAGAGAATGTTGCATGTGTGTGCTATTATACATGCGTGTGTGCCATACCAGAGAGTTAATATGGTAACCATACCATACCAGAGAGTTAATATGGTATCCACACCAGAGATGTGCATGTGGTAACCCCATACTCACCAATGACCACCATACAACCCCACCTCTACCATACCAGGGAGTTAATGCAGTAACCCCATGTCCACCGTACCAGAGAGTTAATATGATATTAACCCCAGCTGGGTGTTGCCATGGGAAGTGGCAGTAGGAGTGTGTGCTGTATGTACACAAGTGATATGGGGGGGAACTAACTGGCACGTTGCGTGTACACATTGGTATGTTGAGTGGAACAGTAATTACTTGCCATGAACCGGCCAGTTGGCCAAGAGCGAACAGCAGCTGCTGATGGAAGCGCTGATGGTCGAGTGTGGGTGTGATAGTTACCTAGATCAGTGATCATTTGGAATGCCAATCTACTGTTCCTTGAAAATTTGATGACATTCATAGCCAGCGGCAGCTCTGGAGTGCTGGTATTCACAGCAGCAGTGGTGGAACTGATCTGTTGCTAAGTGGTTGCCAAATTCAAAACAACTTCCCCCATGCACTTCCGCCATTCCCTGCCCAACACTCCTTGCAGCTGCCCTGGGCAGGAAGTATCATTGTGGTGCCATTCCCTGCCCAACACTCCTGGCAGCTGCCCTGGGCAGGAAGTATCATTGTGGTATGGGATTTCCCAACTGGTTCAGTGAGGAAGTGACGATCATTGTATGCTTGAAGACAAGTCAAGTGGTGCTGGCCTGATGTAATGTTTGTTGATGCCTGATGTGCTTCCCTCCTTCAAACGTTCAGTATTTCCTCACATACAAGTGCAGCAACTAACCTCTGGCCTCATCTGATTGTTGGATGACAATTCACTGTGCATGCTAATGAATGCCAGATCACAATTAACGCCGGGCCAAGCTGGAGGAGTGGCACTACAAACAGCACATGCAATGCTATTGTAGTGGTGTGGCACTCGTACCCAGGCCCACACGTGGAATGCGGAAGTGGACCTGGTGACACTTGGCAAGATTCCCGTATGTGTTGAGGTCAGCAGTCTTGATTTCGTGTAGGCGAATCGCGTTCGTCCATTGCCAGTTACTGCATATAGTAATTACATTCTTTACCGTGTGAAAAGTGTAGCCGTTTCATAAAACTGCTGTTCTAGCCTTCAAGACTCACCTCTGGTCGCTCCTTGGCAAGGACTTTCCACTTAGCCATCACCAACAGCTACCTTCCGCGTGATTTCGAGTGCATCCATGTAAGGAATGTCATCACTTACACAATTATGCTGACTGAGCACATACAGGAATTTTACCAAGTGTCACCATGCAGGCCCGGCTCTTCCACATACCACGCATTGGCCTGGGAACGAGTCTACAGTACTAGTGAGGTATGAGTTCCGGCGCATTGGCCTGGGAACGAGTCTACAGTACTAGTGATGGTATGAGTGCTCTGTGTAGTTTCATTAACACTGGCCCCATTCAGATGCCGACTCTGTTTGAACACCGGGTCAAAGGTCGCTATGATTTGAATCCAGGGCACGCACAGAGCTGATGGAACTGCCACTCTAGAGTTACTCTTGCTGTCACGTTCGCAATTGCCCGTTTATTGCTGACAGTCTTCAAAGCCATTTTATAGCTCGGTATAGTCTGGGGGGCTGGTCATGACCATCTGCCGTCCGATGGCATGTGGACCTGCTGTCGCTTGCGCTGACAGTGGCAGCTGTTTCTAATTGCCTAACACTCCTACTGCCATTTCTGATACATTGTAGTTACTTGTACCAAGAATTGTTCAGTGAACACGTACATGTAAGTTTATATCCACATGAAAGTTCTCCAAAAATGCTGCAGCTGTTTTAGCCCTAGGGGTTAATTACGAAACAGATTGCAACTGATTTAAGCAATTAGCACATAACGGGTGTAAGCTTAGCTTCGTTCCGGGCCGCCTCTGATCCCTTTGATCTTACAGTGCAGCACGCAAAAGCGAGACAGGATGGAGGGAGTACCATTGTCGTACATTATTTCAGATGGCCTCAATTTCATAGTCTAGTGACAAAAAATTGTTGCACGGGGGTGCAGGGAATTTTGAAGATAACGTCACCACACCTGTCCCACACACACCAAGTGTTGAATGTGTAGTTGGACAATAAACACACGTTGTTTCAAGTGGAGTAGCCTGGTGAGAGGGTCTGGGACTAACTGCCAGAATACTGATCGGCGTGTTCTGCAAACAGAGTTAGTTGCTAGTTGTGAGGAAGGAGTGGGGAAGGTGGGGGGGGGGGGGGGGGGGGGGGGGGGTGGGAGACAGTCTGACAGTTTGGTGCGGAATTTTGCACACCCTCTTGTGACCCAGGTTCCTGCAGTACACTACAACCAATACACCTTGTGGCAGGGGCGGCAGCGGCATAAAAGAAGTGGTCGTAGCGCACTGCGGAAGGCGGTGCCCGGAGGGCGGTCTGCGTGTTGGCAGAGGCGCGAAGCGCCGATCTGTCCGCGCAAAGCGCGGAAAAAATTTTCGCATGTATTTTTAGCGATGAGGAAGCGCTCTCGTAGCATCAAAATGGCCGTTTTGGGAAAGAAAAGACCTTGGCTGCTGTGGAGTTTCAATGGTAGGCCCACAACTAGGACGAGAAACAGCCGAGTGTGCATATAAGATCAAGCGTAGATTATGCGTGACTGCATTGCACGGATATTATAATCAGGTCGGCTGGAAAAGTGGTCCGGCCAAAGCCGGACCAGCTGGACCGGCGACGCCGCCTCTGTGTGGTATGTTACTAACCTACACACACAGCTCACACACACACACCTGCAAACGCTTGTGGTATGTTGCTCAAACCACAGTCTGTGTTGATGCCCTGAGCTGGTCGCCACATTCTTCTCTGCAGACGCAAAGCCTAGTAAATCCAGCTTTCAGCAGACCTGGAGGCTTCCAGGCTGCTGTGTTAGACTAGGTAATGGGTTGCAGATAATAGTCTTAGATTAGTGGATTGGGTCTTTCAATGTTAGTTTAGTAGTAGTTTCAATTAACAGACTATAACGATTTAGTTTTGTTTCCAATTGCTGTAGAATCCAGGTCACCTGTCCGCACAAACGAACCTTGACCAATCAGGTATATAGAATGTGGGTTGGGTAATCCATTATCTGATTGGTCAGATTCAAACTCACCGAGGTTTTGTTTTCCAACTTTGATCACTCTGGCCATTCAGTGGTTGAGGTGGCTAGTTTCTATGGGATTTTGTGTGCATTTATTAGCCTCGTTCCCCAGGCTCGTGCCATTCTCAGTTGCACGAGGAGCTTGGTATCTTTCTTCCTGTGTGTGATGGTGACGTCAAATACTGGGCTCAGAGCAGCAAGAAGAGCTAAGGTACCAGGTAACTTAATCACCACGCGTATCTGGCCAGCGGGGGCCAACTGTCATACACACCAAGCATTGATTCCGAAATGTTTTGCCATTTGTCGATGAGAAAACATGGTAACATGTACCGGCTCTCCATACTGCAAGTGATATGGGAACGAGGCTGTGCATTTTTCTAGCATGTCATTTCTTCACAACCAAATTGGCTGTAAACCAGGTTCTATACTAGGACAATGTTAGGTCTATATTTTGCATTAATATGCCCTCCCCAGCCACACCCATTCACCATGCTCAGTGGCATAATGCCCAGCCACGCCCACTTGTCATGCTCAGTGACATAATGCCCAGCCACGCCCACTCACCGTGCTCAATGACATAATGCCCAGCCACGCCCACTCACCATGCTCAGTGACATAATGCCCAGCCACGCCCACTCACCATGCTCAGTGACATAATGCCCAGCCACGCCCACTCACCATGCTTAGTGACATAATGCCCAGCCACGCCCACTCACCATGCTTAGTGACATAATGCCTAATTCTTAAGCCCTGGCATACCATTCTTTGCCAGCAAGGAACTCGCTGTTCATCAACACCGGTAGTGACATGGGACACTTGTTTCCTTGTAAATACATGCATACCCAAGCCCGTGTTGCAATGTTGGGAGTTAAGAATGTTAACTGGAATGCTCTCTCTGGGCATATATACCTTACATCACTACCGGGTGTGAAACACTTACTGGAAATACAAGTCCTGCGTCACACACCTATTCCATTTCTTTGTCCACTATCATTGCGCTATAAATAGTATAGTTGCAGAAAGTAACGTACCCCTGCAGCTGCCCACGCTGCTAAAGTGTGGTGGTAACTAGCTGCATATATACAAGCCGACCTGATCATACAGTAACCTCATCTCACGGTCTGGCTGCTAGCTGTAGCCCGCCAGAGCCCTCTAGCCAGGCAGGCAGAAAGGGAGGAGCAGCTGGACTGACTGTTCACCTCATTTTCATGCAGTGTCACTGACAGTATAGTTGGTCATGCACTGTGCAGTGATGTCATGTTGGAACTGGGTTGGGGGGTGTGTCCCTGGACCCAGATCACCCTGGATTGGGTATGAAGTAATGGTAACGTGGGTCCTCGATATGATTAGTGTGTCTGTCCCGCCATGTTGATTGGGTGAAGAACGTCGGAGCAGTATTACCTGCACACTGCCAGAATGAGCCATACCATATGTGGTATTGCAGAGTGCATTCTCTCAGGGGTGAATTAACATTACATAGTTTTCATGATTGAATTTCCTGTCACACTGCTTTTTGTGGGATAGCAATGGCTGTCGGTCATCTTTGATCATGCACTTTGGATGGCGTACATCTCATTGTGGATTTGTACATGCGGACACCACAAGCTAAATACACACACACACACACACGTACACACACACACACACACACACGCACACACCACAACACACAGACATACATGTACCCCTGTCCCGTCGTAGCAGCTCACTTGGAAGTGGCCGTTACAGCCGCCGACGGAAGAAGTCACTTCAGAGAGCACCCTTATTGAAACAGGCCGTTGATAAAGTAGTAAGTCGGTCCCTCCGTTCTGGGGACAGATACCACTTCCTTTTTAGATGCCAAATACGGTGGAACCTGTCAATAGCGGTCTCCCACAGGTCCGGTATGTTTGGCCGCTATGGACAGGTGGTGGTTCACCGCAACCTGGTTGGTCATTTGTACCGGATCAGGTGCCATAATAGACAGGTGGCTGCCTTAACCAGTGACCACTATAGACAGGTTGCACTGTATATACAGCCGTCGGCAAATAATTATGGTTTACACTGCATTAAGCATCCTGTCACACCTTCCCACACCCTCACACACATCCTCACACACACATCTTGACAAACTCACACTCTACCATCATATCACAACATACAATCCTCACTCGCACACCATCACATACCTCACACTGACTCTCGCACCTTCACATGTACACTCACACCTTCACCACCTTCACACTCACACCTTCACACTCACACCTTCACACTCACCTTCACACTCACCTTCACACTCACCTTCACAAACCTTCATGCACACTCACACCTTCACCACCTTCACACTCACACCTTCACACTCACACCTTCACACTCACCTTCACACTCACACCTTCACACTCACACCTTCACACTCACCTTCACACTCACCTTCACAAACCTTCATGCACACTCACACCTTCACACTCACACCTTCACACTCACCTTCACAAACCTCACTCATACCTTCACACTCCACCTTCACACTCACTCATACCTTCACACTCACACCTTCACACTCCACCTTCACACTCACTCATACCTTCACACTCACACCTTCACACTTGATCACTCTCACACTGACTCTCATGCCTCCCACACTCCCTCTCACACCCTCACAGCGAAAATCCCCCAGAACCATGAATGAGGAAACCAGCTTCACTGAGCTCACTGGTGAGAGATGCAGCCCCTCCGTCTCTTCCACCGTTTCCCCCTCCCCTGCACCTCTGCTACCAAAGCCCGACGCAGAGATACAAACGTCTCTCCTCGGCCGCCGCAAACTGGAAATTCTGAGGGGTATCTCGATGTACTTCAACCCCCGACAGCTCATCGGCATAATGGGACCATCCGTTTGTCACTTGTGTGTAGGGTTGCAGGCCCCTCTCTGTTTCGAATGCAAGATCACATGCACGTGTATGGTAGTACTATATGTATTCCAAAGGCAATGTGATTCACAGTATAGTCACTATAGCGACATACAAACCAATTATGCAGAAGTTGCAGAAGTGTTAGTAAGAGGTGAACAAGTCCAACTGTGCAAAATGACACGTGTAGCTACATGTATGTTGTATGCCAACTGGGCAACTGCATGGGTTTCGTTAGTGCTGTAACATACAACAATCTCATTCCATGTGACCTTCTGTCCTGCATAGGTTGTGGAAAGACCACTTTCCTGGATCTGCTCACGGGAAGACGCAAGAAGGGAAGCTTTGCAGTGAGTTCGGAGGGAGGGAGGGAGATGGATGGACGGACGGATGAGGGAAGGAGAAGGGAGGGGAGGGGGAAGGAGAGAACTGCTTATCATACACCCTAAATTGATTCTTGATGCCGTAATGTATATCACATGGTGTTCACACTCCTCCCCTCCCTCCCTCTCTCGTCCATCTCGCATTCCCTACATCCCTCCCTTTCTTCTTTCTCCATTCCTTCTTTCCTCCCTCCCTTCCTTTCTCCTCCCCCTCCCTCCCTCCCTCCCTCCTACATTCCTCCCCCTCACAGGGTGAAATCTATGTCAATGGTAGACCCATGGACCAGGTTCGGGACTGGTACGTCGCCAACACTGGCTACGTGCTGCAGCTGGCAACGCCCTACTATGAGGAACTGACGGTCAGAGAGAACCTCACACTGGCCGCCCAGATCAAGCTGCCCAACAGCTACACTACCAGGGAGAAGTTCAAGAGGGTGGAGCAGGTCATGGGAGTGGTGAGTTGGGTGGGGGGATCATGTGACTACCTTGTTGGATCATGTGACTGATGTTTGGATCATGTGACTCGATCATATGGCTAATATCAACATGTGACAGATGTACAGGTTCATGTAGCTATCTAGGTTGGGTCATGTGACTAAATGTACTGCTTGTTTTTCACTATTCTATCCCATACACACTGGTACTCATCTCTAGACGGGCCTAACGAAGCTTTCTGACACGCTGGTAGGGGGAGCAACAGGACCTGGTCTTAGTGGGGGGCAGAAGCGTCGTCTGGCCATAGCCCTCCAGCTACTGAAGCTACCCAGCGTCATCTTCCTGGATGAGCCCACCTCTGGTAACTAGGCTATAACTATGTGGTAGTCAAGATGAGTGGGTGGGGTGACATTTTTTTTCTCCCTTCTCTCCCTCCCTCCCTCCCTCCCTCCCTCCCTCCCCTCCCTCCCTCCCTCCCTCCCTCCCTCCCTCCCTCCCTCCCTCCCTCCCTCCCTCCCTCCCTCCCTCCCTCCCTCCCTCCCTCCATCCATCCCTCCCTCCTCCCTGCCTCCCTCCCTCCTCCCTCCCTCCTCCCTCCCTCCCCCCCTCCCTCTCTCCAGGTCTCGATGCTGCCTCTTCGTTTGAACTGCTGACTCACTTGAACAAGCTGGCGGACTCCAATCGCACGGTCATCCTCACCATCCACCAGCCCCGGCTTGAGATCTTCCACATGTTCCACAGACTCATGCTCATCAGTGACGGCAAGGTGTGTGTGGGGGGGAGGGAGGGAGGGGGGGAGGGAGGGAGGGAGGGAGGGAGGGAGGGAGGGAGGGAGGGGGGGAGGGAGGGAGGGAGGGAGGGGGGGGGGAGGGGGGGAGGGAGGGAGGGAGGGAGGGAGGGAGGGAGGGGGGGGGAAGGGGGGAAAGGGGAGGGGGGGGGAGGGGGGAGGGGGGGGGGGGGAGATTTTGAAGGGAAGTGTAACGAGGCCACAGGCATCTAGCAAGCTATCAGGCACTGGAGGCACAGCCTCTGCACTAGACAGTGTCGTTAGAGACGTAAAGATGATCAGATTAGCAGTTAACAACTGAGAATGAGCACAAAACAATAATGCTAAGTCATACTGTGTCCACGTGGCGGAGCAAAACCACAGGTCTGATAAAGGTCACAGGTCACTTTGTTACAGAAGCATGTCCACTATCTTAGATCGGCTGGTTGATTATAACTCCATTGCATGAAGTTCTTGCATGTACATGTACATCCTGTCTCTGATTGGTCAAACCGTAGTTGACTGATACAGTCTAAGCATGTGATCTATCCAGACACAAGTCCCACTGACTGTGGACGGAAAGAGCATCTTTTATGTTGTGGTTGACCAATCAACTACATCATATCACATCCATCCACCAACCAATCATATTGCAGGTTGCCTACCACGGTATCCCAGAGAAGGCCTACGAGGTGTTCGTGAATACCCTGACGACCAGATTCCTGGACCAAGGACTGGTCATCCCCGAGCTGGAAGACCACAACCCTGCTGGTGAGAAGGACACCTCACCTCATTTGAGAGGTGTCTGTTGCTACATAACAGGAATTGTTTAGACTTCAGGGAAGCCCACCTGTATTGCACCCTGGACTCTCCTTCCATACTCCCATGCAACAAGATACAGTTGCTAAGCAACATTGTGGAGCTGCTACTGCTGTGCCTTCGCAGTGAATAGTATTGCCATCAGCACTTAGAAATATGAGATCGCAAACAGCACTGAGCGGGTTTCACCATGCTAACATTTGCCTACACTGCTGTTTGCCTGTAGATACATGTAGACTAGTGCTCGAATTTCTTACTGCACAACCACCATGAGTTTCAGCCTGAATGGGCCTATACCTATCTATACTTTGTCAGGTAGTGGAATACGGACGGGGAACTGTACTTACAATAGCCTCTTGTTTTGCCATCCTCCCCTCCCACTCCCCACCCTCCTTCCTCTCAATCTCTCCTCCCAATTTCTCCTCCCACTCCCCCCTCCCCACCCTCCTTCCTCCCACTCCCCCTCCCAACTTCCTCCCCCTCCCTCCTCCCCGCCCTCCTTCCTCCCACTCCCCCCTCCCCGCCCTCCTTTCTCCCACTCCCCCCTCCCCACCCTCCTTCCTCCCACTCTCCCCTCCCCACCCTCTTTCCTCCCACTCCCCCTCCCCACGCTCCTTTCTGCCACTCCCCACTCCCCCCTCCCCACCCTCCTTCCTCCCTCTCCCCCTTCCCCATCCTCCTCCCTCTAACTCCACCCCCCGCTATCCTTCTCACTCATCTCTCGCTCCATTTCTCCACCAGATCTCATAATGGACATGCTCGGCACCCAGAAGATGCGTCGTTTCATCACAGAGTACTACCAGGGTTCCAATGAGCCAAAACTGGTGAAGAACGCGATCACAGCCTCACGCTGGAGGGAGCAGAGCCTGTCCATGGGATCACGTGACAGCATCCGATCAACGATAACCTTCACCTTGTGTGGTGCCAGGAAGGTGGGGAGGGTCCACGCTGATGTGTTCTCACGGTATGCAGCACTGGAGGCAAGGGCAAGCAAACGTGCGACTTTTGGGCAGCTGCTGTATCTGCCAATCATCTTCTTTGGATATGGATTCCTGCTTGGTGAGTTGTATTGTGCACACACACGTGTACTCCTCACACACACCTCACACACATATTACACCTTCCCTCCCTCCCCCCCTCTCCCTTCCCTTGCTCTCCACATTCCCTCCCTCTCCCTCCCACTTTCCCTTCCTCTCCCTTCTCTCCCCTCACCTCTCTTCGTCCGTTTCCTCCCTCCCTTTCTCCCTCCCCTTCTCCCTCTCTCCCTGCCTGCCTCCCCCTCCCTCCCTTTCCTCCCTCTCTGCCTCCCTCCCTCCCTCCCTCTCTCCCTGCCTGCCTCCCTCTCCCTCCTGCCTGCCTCCCTCCCTCCCTCCCTCCCTCCTCCTAGGCACTGTGTACTTCCAACAGAGGAACCCTCTGCTGGTTGTGTCCGGATTTTGTGTCTACTCTGTTGCTAGCGCTCTCTTCATGTTTCCTGCTCTCTACCTCTACTACGAGCGAGCACTGCAGGTAGCCACCCACACCACACACACATCCACACACGCACCACACACCACACACACACACCACACACACACCACACACACACCACACACACCACACACCACACACCACACCACACCCATCCACACACACACACATGCACACCTCATGCACATGTTACCTACACACACACACTCACCATACACACGCACACACACACACTCACCATACACGCGCACACACACACACACACATGCACACCTCATGCACATGTTACCTACACACACACACTCACCATACACACGCACACACACTGATGCAGGTGTATACCTATGAGCATGAGGATGGTGTAGGCAGGGCAGGTGATCTGGTCATCCAGGGCTTCATACGGTTCATCACCATGGCAGCGATACCAGTCGTCATCTGTGCAGGGGTCTTGTATTTTCTGGTCAGTGTATGCATGTGTGTATGTGAGGTGTGTGTGGGTGGGTGGGTTGGTGTGTATATATGTGTGGGTATGTACATGGACGTTGAATCCTCTATCCCAATCGCTCACACACCTGCACTCACATACATGTATGCACATCCACATGAACATACACATCACACTACACCCTACATGCACACACACACACCTCATACACACTCACACGCATGCCCACACCACACTCCTCACAGCTGGTGAATGTTGACTCCTACAATTTTGAAGTGTTTGGCCAAGTGGTGATAGTTAACCTGGCCCTCAACCAGACCTGGACGGCCCTGCTCATATCCCTCATCTGTTCTTTTCCCATCAAAGCTTTCCGCTTATCGCCCATCATCGCCAGCGTCGCGGGCTTCACCAGCGGATTCTTCATCCCCATCAACGACATACCATGGTGGTAAATGACATCATCATGACATCATTATGACATCTTTGGGATAGCTTGATGCATGAACCATGGCATATACCAGGAGGTTTATGGCTTCTCTTCTCCCTCCCTCCTCCCTACTTCCTCCCTACCTCTCTCCTCTATCCTCCCTCTTCCCATCCTCTCATCCTCCTCTTTCCCCCTCCCTCCCCTTCCCCTCTTCCCTCTTCCCCCCTCCCTCCTCCCCCTTCCCTCCCTCCCTCCCTCCCCCCCCTCCCTCCCTCCCCCCCTCCCTCCCTCCCTCCCTCCCTCCTCCCCCTCCCTCCCTCCTCCCCCCGCCCTCTCCCTCCCAGGTATCGCTGGCTCTCCTACATCAACCCCAACTACTATGGCTTTTCATCATCAGCATTTCTTCTTCTCAGTGACTTCAACACCAACTGCCAAGGGACGCAGTTTGAGTGCTACCCACGATCAGGACAGTACGTCCTCAATCAGTTCAACTTCAATGACGTCAACCCCTACCTTCACATTACCGTGAGTAGACATTGCTGAATGTTGATAGAGCTGTGACCAAAAAGGGAACACTTCGCGTAACTATCCAAAAATTCCAGTTTTATCAAACCCTCCTATCTCCACAAGTAATTGAAATAGTGATCTTCGTACAGTTGTACTTGAACTGAACCTATAATGTATGTTCCAAACCACTCTAGAGTGTGGAACGCTCCCCCAGAGTTGAGTACATTCGTACAGTATATATAGCATTGACAACCAATCAAAAATGCTGTGAACTCGGCCATGTAATTTACTCAAGGTACAACCCAAAGCCTTCATGTCCACCTCATTGCTGCAGAAATGCCTCCTCTAAAACCTCGTGTGTTTGCTTGTGATCACGCTTACCGTTGCGGAAATACACTTCTTTGAATGAATCAAGCACTTTTCAAAATTCATGAAGTGGTCCGTTTTCTCAAATCCAGTGACATAATAGCATACAGTTGTACACTGTAGCTAGCATTCTACATCGTTCGCAGTGCACTTGAAATGGTTTGTTTCTCCGTCTCAGATCCTGCTGGGGTTCACTCTCTTCTATTTGTTCCTGGCTACGTTCGGTAACTGGGTCCGCCACACCTCCATCCTGTCCACCTTCAAGAGAGTGAAGTCCGTCATTAATAGGTATGTGGTGGGAGTGTAAGTACATGTAGGGGAGGGGTAGGAGAGCCAGGGGTGAGAAGAGGGAATGGAGAAGGAATGTAGAGATGAGAGGAGTAGCAGGGGGCGGTAAGGAGGCAGTGAGCAGGTGGCCCTTAGCAACCAAATGATACATGTATAACAACTGATGAGAAAAGAGTGGCCTTTCAGTGTGTCAGTGCTTAGCTGACTTCCCAAGACTCCATTCAGTGTCCAGGTGCAACCTGTTCACATGTTCTTGTTTACCCCAGCAGGAAGGAGGCAATGGTGGAAGAGCCTCCGAAAGAGCCATTGCAGGACAGAGAAGGAGAGGCAAGGGAAGGTGGACACCCAAACTCTCAGCGTGATCAAGAACTAGTAGCTATCCACAAGAAGCCATCTTTGAATCCTGTAATCCCTCTCTCTCCAATCCTCGAGGAGAATTCGCAAGAGAAACGTCGGCCTCCACCCATCACTGCAGGGGTTAAACCTACTACCACAGGGGTTAAGGCGAGGGTGCACTGGAGGCGTGCGGCTGAAAAATCTCTTCAAAACGGATCCATTGAACTGGAATCAGATGAAGAGGAAGAGATGGGCAGTGACGCTCACAGGGATTCATCTGAGAGGCTGGACCTACCGAAGAAGACACCTAAACATAGAAGTCTTTTCCTGAAGGAAGGAGACGGGCACATAGTTTGGCAGCCGAAAAATCCTACCCCACAGCTGTACAATGTGGTAGCAGACCTCATGAAGAAAAAGAAACGTGCAGAAAAGGCAGCCAAACTGGAGCCCCACGAGGAGAAAAGTCTTTCAGAGAGGCAGCGTACACTTGCGTATCGCATACAGGCCACTCGAGCAGTGCTGAAGGAGCAGAATGAGGAGCTCATCAACGAAGATGTCCAGCCAAGCGAGCACAAGAAACACATCTCACTGCGAGATGCATCAAAACGCATCAGCGAAAATCTCAAGAAGCAGAAATCTGTATCAACAACCCGACCAGAGTTCAGCAGCATCGTTTCCCAGTATATTCACCAACAGAGTGAAGAGTACGAGTCTAATGGGGCAGAGACCCCACTCTCACACACCATGGGTCCTTCCCCGAGGCAGCGACATCCCACCCTGAGTACCAGGAATGCCACCACTCCTGGTGTGATGCCTATCCACAAGTGGAGGCAGCTGTGTCGGCAGAACAGGGACTTGCAGCGCGCCAAAACAGAACACCACTTCAGGAACATCCCAATCTTTGAGGAACGACAGCATGCCCCTGTCAATCGAACAACGTCTGACCCTGAGATGGTTCGGACACGGAAGACATCGACAGGAGTCATGGCTCTTGTGACTGGTGAAAGCAGTGAACGTAAAGGCACAGCTAAGTTGACAGAGAGTCCGCAGAATGCTCGCCGACGATCTACTATGCAGAAACAAACACACATCTCCGTGTCAACGGATTCTTTAGTTGAAAACACCAGTTCAGCTGACACCGGGACAAGAGATGACGTGGTCCGAGATGAGACCGACAGCTGCGGTTCACCACTGCGAAGCAGGACGCCCTCTCCGAAGCCGCAGAATGGAGTATCAAAGCAGCCAACCAAGGGTGTTGGAATGAATGGGAGTCTTCCGACTGCAACCGGAATGAATGGCAGTCTCTCATCTCTTCCGAGTGGATTTGCAATGGCCCAGCGTTTCCCATCTGAGGATTCCTTAGACAAGGAGGCCCAACAACTAACCTCCCCAATTGATTCAGAAGAAAAGCAGAGTGCTTCAGCCCATACCCCTGATAACCCCTACCGACCTCCCTCTTCATCATCACAGAAGAACTCTCGCACCCCTACTAGGGACGGTAGTGTGAGCCCGGCACGCAATCCTCAGACCCCATCCTCAACACAAGCTACCTCACAGCCAAACCAGGAACGAAGGTCACATCCATTTCTGCAAGCTCAAGCAAATACGTCTTCAGACCAGATGTAGTGTGTCCCAGATGTAGAAGAGAGCAGCTTTGTCTAAGTGTATTGACATGTGCATGTTTGTTTTTTTTTCTTTTTAGATATTCAGATATTATTGTCCCAACTTTTACTGTATAGCATTTTTTGGGGGGGGGATAAGATAGCAAAAAAATTGTTGGGTCAACCTTTAATGGGGTAGATCACTGTGAAGTGTCCGCTTGTCAAGATCCAAGATTTCAACATTGCTGTGCTGGTTACAAGAACGAAGTTCCCAATTGCTGTGCAGGTGATAGAAGGGAGTTTGCTGTTGTGGTTGCTTTGGACTCCCCACACACACACACCCTTTAAATGCTGCTGGTATATCGAACCTCGACTATGTAGATATATAGCCTCGTTCCCAGGCTCTCCCCTGAATAAATAGCCTGGACCCAGGGCATATATATTATATCTCCCAAATTATTGTTATACAGGAATTAAAACTTAAATATCATGGTACAAATGCAAGAGCATGTCCATATATCTCACAATTCATACGACTTCCCCGCTAAACAGTCCAACTACCGTCAAATTAATTGTCTGAGCAAAATTAACCTGCTTGAACTGAATTTGAAATTAATTTTGGCGGGAAGCCAAGGTGGTGTGCGCATGCGCCACCGGAAACAGCTGGCTTAATTGGGTTTAAATACTGTATTTGTAACAAGTTTTGGCGGGAAGTCGGGATGGCACACTCGCTAAGCACTTGCTTTACAGCCTGGGGGTTGAGTGTTCGTCTCCCCAATAACCGAGTACGAGTCTGGGCCACTCCGTACACACCGGTTTCCTGACTTCCCCGCCTAGCAGCCGGAGTACGCCGGTTCCCATCTGACCACCGAAGCTAAAGAAAGGTGTTCTGGTTGAAAGCAGGTTAGCCTCCTGTGATTCCAGTCACCGGCGCCTATCCAGCGCTCCTGAGGCTTACACTTCGGTGTCTGACCTGTCATGGAGGGATGGGTTGTTGCTAGGTTGTTTTTTTTTTCCTTCTCAAACTCTTTTTTTTTTGCTATGGAGGCGGCTGCTATAGGCTTAATTGTTCATTTTTCCCTGCAAGCTTCTTTTTCTTTCATTTATACACTGCATGCTGTGCTAAAATAAGTAGCAATTATGATGCCGTGCATGTGAGTTAGTTTAATTCTGCTAGGCTTGTTGGTAATTAACCGATTGCAGCTAGGCCACACCAACCTCACCCACATTGATTTTTTCTCCATCTATAGCGACTATAATTATACAATGCATGTTTCCATGACCACGTACAGACATGTATATACTCATAGAGTGAATTTGAAATTAATTTTCCCCCATGCATAGCCACCCTCGATCTCTGACAACTCAGACCGACATCTTTTTATGAATTCACAAAAACAATAAATAATTATAACAACATTGAGACTGATAAAACTGATGTCGAAACATACTCAAGTACACGGCAAACTAACACTCGTGCGTTAGGTGGGAGTGAAGCATCATCCCAAGTTCTCAAAATGACTTGCTCGTGCCACCGTTAGAGGCATCTTCACGATGGCCTCGCTGCAGGATGAGAGGATGGGAGGAAAGTGAGAGGAGGAGGGAAGGAGATAGCGAGGGCGGGGAAAGGGAGAGCAGGGAAGGGGATAGCGAGGAGGGGAGAAGGGGATAGGGGACCCACTACCACACTGTGGTGCATGCCATTCAGACGGACCGGCGACACAACAGCTCACATTAAATCATAGTCTCGTGTCCAACCGGAACCACCTATGGAAAACCCATCTGGTAGCATTTTTCTTGCTGATTGGGGCAAGCATGAGTACGCCCCCACATAGACGATTTTGCTGTGAATTTTCCTTTATTCCTATGTATCATACGTCATGCCGTAATCAGTGCGGCTCTTACTTTGCATCTCACGAGCCATGTAGACGTTTAATTTTGCAACGTACAAGCCACGTTGACTTTTGCCATTTGTGTGTAAAATCGTGATGGAATATCTACAACGAGCGTCTGGAACAAAGAAGAGAGACTTCGACGTAGGAGGGAACAAGAAAGGGCCCGCCGTGCTGCTGAAACAGCAGAAGAAAAGGAACGGCGACTGAGACAGCGACGAGAGAGAGACAGAGCTAGGTGCGCTGCTCAAAGTTGTGAGGAGAGGGAATCCAGACTGGAGAGAATGACGAGAGCAGTTCGTCATGCTCACCCCCACAATGTCCTGCATTCGCCTAGTATATTTTGATTGTGGCCACCTTGCTCACAAAAGCTTTAAAATTTGCAACTAGAAAAACTCGTGATTGCATTGTAAAGTGATCAAACTTGGTACCTCACAACAGAGTAAAAGGTATCATCTACACACAGAACAAGGTCCTGGCACCCCAAAACAGTCTGGAGTGACCTAGCCTCGTTCCCAGGCTACGTGGGAACGAGGTCCTGTGGCCCAGACTCACATCTTGCGCTGGAGGAAGCCAGGGAGCCGGGTCAGGTCTGCCCGTTCCTTGATCAGCACCATCGTACAGAGCTGCTCCAGCGTCGGTACTACAAGAGTGAGGGGAAGAGGGAACAGTTCAGTTCAGTAGTTACCGTAGTTATCGCATGCGCCTATACCTCCACAGGAAGGAAATATGTGCCTATAAGCGAGATGCACCTAATAACGAATGACATCCCTCGAATAGGAATTACAAATAATTTTTTCCACTCTGTAGGTTTGAAAATGAAAGAATTTCTGGAAGAAGGCTGCAGCACTTAACAGCGAGTACCTGGGACGAGAGTTGAACCTAAGAGTGAATATGCGCCTATAAGTGAGCTGCGCCTAATAACGTGCGACTACAGTATCTTGATTTGAATGCCACACATCCAATACAGGTCCTGGGCCTCATTAATGGGGGATGGTGATATGACATCATCACTGAACAGTCCAGTAGAACCCAGACACTCCAGATGGGGTACTGGTTCGGTGCCTCACATAGCAACCAATTCAGGCTCATTAATGCTATACTGAATTGGGATGGTCACATGTAGTTGAGGTATCAGCTGAAGAAGATCCTCGGATTGAAATGTCATGAAAGCTATGATTTGTCTCGCCGTCGGCTGCCATTGCTCAAGCACTCTCTTCGACTTTCGCTGCCAGTACAGCTCTTACAAAGGGCCGACAAAGATTCTGACCACACGGCCGTGATCGCTGTCGTTCACTGACGCTTACATGCCAAAACTCACCGTGCTGGCAAAGTTGTGAGCAATTTCTTGTCTTCCCTTTGGCCACCATTGCTCGCGATCGACTGAGCGTAGTTGCCACGTGGAATGTGTGTTAATTGGAACAAACTGCGGTGAGTCACAATCGGGGTTGCAACGGCTACAGGAGTGCAGTTGCCCCTCGGTTGAAACAATAACAGCTGAGGAATATCCTCGGATTGAAATGTCATGATCTCAATGCTCAACTAACCATCCCAATGAAGCAGAGAATCTGGTGCTGATTGGTCAATTATTGGTCACGTGACAACCACACCGCTTGCATTTGATTGGTCAGTTTGGTCATGTGACACTGTCCTCACCAAGGTGTAGGATGTACATATCGTTGTGGTCGTGCAGGATCTGCTTCCTGGTCCCGTCACGCTCGACCTCGATGGGGCTGGTTCCACCGCAGATGATCAGCTCTGTGCCAACGAGAGCACAGCCCACCCTCCGCCTTGGACAGGGAGCATTCCCAAATGGACGAATCTCAGTAATCTGCCATGAGTCTAGGCAGCAAAGAGGACAAAGAACAGATCAGAGGCTGTACATGTAATACAAGTTGATAATTGAATTTCCATCCGAAACAGTGTACGACCAGCTCACATTCATATCTCCACATCACGATAGTGTCATCTTATGTTACCTCAGGTATTGTGTACTGGTAGTAACCATGGTAACACCAGATCAACACATGCACATGGTCAGCCTTGAGGGACTATCTACTGTGTGGCAGCACTGGGTTACAGTGATTCCCCCAAAGGGGGGTACTAGGGTGCTCCCCCCTTTCCTAGCCTAATATTTGATGTGGTCACTGCACTTATATCTGGTCATATTTATGGTTCTCCCCTGTCCGGTAAGCAAAGAACCACCGCCATACAGAGGTGCTGGGTCAGAGATCAAAGCATATTTTGTGGTTTGGACACATTCTTTAGCCCACATCAAAGGATGTGCACAGGAACTGATTGTTGCTGCAGTACAACACGGCTGAATGTGGAAATGCCCTTATGCTTCTTATTACATCCACCTGCCGTCCAGAGCCAACGCTATCAGCTTAGTAGGTAAGATGGTGTGTGCACGGTCAGTGTGTGCGTGTGTGTGTGTGTGTGTACAACGTACCTGTGTCGACCATGAAGACATCTCCGAAGTGCTGCTTCAGGTTAGCGTTGTATCCACCGAAGTAGAGTACGCTGTTGCCTACCCGAACTGTGTGTATGGTGAGGGTGAGAGTGAGGGGGTGTGCATGTGGTGTGTGTGTGGTGATGACGTGTGGGGTTTGAATCAGTTTTGACATGGATTTGTATAACTTACTGTCATGAAAGGATGTTCACTGTACACATTACAAGTCCCAACAAAACTAAACCCTGACCTTTGAACCCTTGACCTTGATAATCAAGATGGTACATGTGTCAGGTGAGCATATACTGCGTCCATGGCAACAGCCTGTGTGAAGGCAGTTGTACTACACTATATTATACAGCACAGTGCACTCACCGGCACAGTGGCTCCGACGACCTTTGACCCTGTACCCGCTGGTGACGACCTTCACCCACTCACCAAGCTCTGTCATGGAGAAAGCATCATGTTTGAATTCCGCTAATCAGGCCAGACCAAAGTAATTGCTTTCTGCTCTTATCTTTGCAGCGGATAAACAGACTGATCTTAAATATTTAAGTGTGTTATCTTAACCTACTCTAATTAGCCCTAATCCCCCCCCCCCCCCCCCCCCCCCCCCATACCTACCCAGGTCATAGTAGTAAAAGTGATGATCATAGACATCATTGGCGGTGAAGATGGGAGCAAAATAGTCACCTGGGTGTGAGGGTGTGAGGGCGTGGATGTGAGGGTGCGGATGTGTGTGGGTGGGTGGGTGTGAGGGTATGGATGTGAGGGTGTGGATGCGTGTGGGTGTGAGGGTGTGGATGTGTGCGGGTGTGAGGGCGTGGATGTGTGTGGGTGGGTGGGTGTGAGGGTATGGATGTGAGGGTGGGTGTGAGGGTGTGGATGTGAGGGTGTGGATGTGAGGGTGTGGATGTGTGCGGGTGGGTGGGTGTGGGAGGGAGGGTGGGTATGAGGGTGTGGATGTGTGTGGGTGTGGATGTGTGGGAGGGAGGGAAGGTAAAACAACACTGATCTATCACATAGGCTCAAAGCTCTGAACATGGTGCGAGACATCTCCTCACTGGCTTACTTCTTCCTCCGAACGTGACAATCTTGTTATTGACAGCAGTCGCTGTGTGGAAGTCTCTCTCTTGCACTTTGTCACCCTGGAAGAGAACAGGGGAAGGAGGGGGGGGGGGGGGGGGGGGGGGGGGGGAGAGGGGGGAATAGGGGAGAGGGAGAGGAGGGAACAGGGGGAGGGAGAGGAGGGAACAGGGGGAGGGAGAGGAGGGAACAGGGGGAGGGAGAGGAGAGGAACAGGGGGAGGGAGAGGAGGGAATGGGAGGGGGAGGAGAGGAGGGAACAGGGGGAGGGAGAGGAGGGAATGGGAGGGGAGGAGAGAACAGGGGGAGGGAGAGGAGGGAACAGGGGGAGGGAGAGGAGGGAACAGGGGGAGAGGGGGGAACAGGGGGAGGGAGAGGAGGGAATGGGAGGGGGAGGAGAGGGATTGGTTGTGAAACAGTCAAGGTACATTCACCAGAGATTGAATGGCTATGTAGTTCAGTTCATTTAGTTCATGATTGCCGCACCTCCAATACAAAAGGTTTTCATGCACCCCATTAATGGGGGGCGGTGATACGACACCATCACCAGGCTATGGTCGGTACAAGGTACATCACACAGACCTGCAACAGGGTCAAGTGTTGCCGTGGCCTGGGAATTGCTATACAGTACTGTACCTTGTTGGGCAGCTTCCTCCACATGTGAGTGTCCATGTTGAAGGCGTACAGGTCTCTGCTGAACCTCACCTCCTGCGGAGGCACAGAATAAGCACAACACTCACAACACGCACCAACACGCACCAACACTCACCAACACGCACCAACACTCACCAACACGCACCAACACTCACCAACACGCACCAACACTCACCAACACGCACCAACACTCACCAACACGCACCAACACTCACCAACACTCACCAACACTCACCTCACCAACACTCACCAACACTCACCAACACGCACCAACACTCACCAACACTCACCAACACTCACAACACGCACCAACACTCACCAACACTCACCAACACTCACAACACGCACCAACACTCACCAACACGCACCAACACTCACCAACACTCACCAACACGCACCAACACTCACCAACACTCACCAACACGCACCAACACTCACCAACACTCACCAACACTCACAACACGCACCAACACTCACCAACACGCACCAACACTCACCAACACGCACCAACACGCACCAACACTCACCAACACTCACCAACACTCACCAACACGCACCAACACTCACCAACACTCACCAACACTCACCAACACGCACCAACACTCACCAACACTCACCAACACTCACCAACACTCACCAACACGCACCAACACGCACCAACACTCACCAACACTCACCAACACTCACCAACACGCACCAACACAACACTCACCAACACTCACCAACACTCACCAACACTCACCAACACTCACCAACACTCACCAACACTCACCAACACTCACCAACACGCACCAACACGCACCAACACTCACCAACACGCACCAACACTCACCAACACTCACCAACACTCACCAACACGCACCAACACTCACCAACACGCACCAACACGCACCAACACGCACCAACACTCACCAACACTCACCAACACTCACCAACACGCACCAACACGCACCAACACGCACCAACACTCACCAACACGCACCAACACGCACCAACACGCACCAACACTCACGGTGCACGTACATTACAACAGCAGCCACACTAATCTCTTGGCTCGATCACTACTGCAAATCATAGCATCAAGAAATATATTTCTCTGAGGTGGATTACGGTCCTATTACACTATACCAGGAAACATGGCTAAATTTCTCACCAGAAATGTGATGTGGTACAGTGGTTACATGTACCTCATTGAACTTACACTGGCTGAGAATCCTCCGTGAATGAACATCTCTGTTCCGATGGACGTGCAGGCATGGCCGTCACGAGAGGAAGGACACTCACCGCTGGAGTACAGCTTCAACCAGATGTTGTGGGCTGTGGGAAGGGAGAGAGAGGGAGGAGAGAGGGAGGGAGGGAGGGAGGGAGGGATGGAGAGAGGGAGGGAAGGTGGGGGGAGAGAGGAAGGGATAGAGAGAGGGAGGGAAGGTGGGGGGAGAGAGGAAGGGATAGCGAGAGAGAGGGAGGGAGGGGGGAGAGAGGAAGGGACAGAGAGTGGAAGGGATAGAGAGAGGGAGGGAAGATGAAAGGAAGGTGGGGGAGAGGGAGGGAGGGGGGTGGGACACAGGGGGAAGGAGAGAGGAGAGGTAGGGAGGGAGACAGCTTTGTTGCAAGGCCTTCTACCCCTCCAGATTTTGATCACTTACAGTATGCAAAACTGATGGAGAAGGTCTGGCCCTGGGGATCAGGCTGGGGGGAATGAGGCTAGGGGAATATGCTAGTGGGAGCCTGGGTACCAGGTGGGTAGTGGCCTGGGAATGAGGCTGAGTAGTTCTGACTGCATTAAGTATCCACTTACCGACATCGTAGCAATCCACAGCAGAGAAGGATCCATCCTCGTCATTTCTCCCCCCGTACATGTACACCCTGCCACGATGGTGGCACACCGTGTGGCCATAGCGACAGCCGGGAATGCGGGTTCGTGCATAGGGCTCAACATTGAAGAACTTCTTGGGGTGAGGGGGAGCCACCTCGGTCCACGTTCTGCTATCTGTGGAGTGTGTGTGTGTGTGTGTGTGTGTGTGTGGGGGGGGGGGGGGGGGGGGGGGGGGTGTGTGTGTGTGTGTGTGTGTGTGTGGGGGGGGGGGGGGGGGGGGGGGGTTACCGCTCTATTCTTTCTCCTCCACACTATGTAAATTCAACCTACTCTCAAGGGGTACTCACTCTGTGAATTTCATCCTTGACCGAGGCTCTTGATTGCTCGATTTACGGGGGGTCAAAAGGATAAAGCATTGCCACGCCTCCTTTATCTAGTTGATCCATTGATCTTAGTCGATCTGAGTTGATCTTAGCGTAGAATAAGTGCGGGGGTGTCCAGACGGTGGGAGTTTTCCGGACACCCCACTAACCCAGAAGTTTGCGGAGCATCTGGAGGCCCTTGCCCTTACTCTACGCAGGTATAAGCTTCCCAGCAGGTGTGCCAAGGAATTAGCGGGCTGTCTCAGACACCCCTTCACCGTCCGGACACCCCCCCACCGTCCGGACACCCCCTCACCGTCCGGACACCCCCTCACCGTCCGGACACCCCCTCACCGTCCGGACACCCCCTCACCGTCCGGACACCCCCTCACCGCCCGGAACCCCCCCTCACCGCCCGGACACCCCCTCACCGCCCGGACACCTCTGCACTTTAATACTCTAGCTTGATCCCTTGATCAACTATCAAAAGAGCGTTGATTGCTTGATTCCGCTTTGATCCTCGGTACAAACGCTTCTACAGGTGACATGTAGGTGAATGCCCCCTATCTAGAACGAGATTACACTCACATAATATATAAAATCAACATACCAACGTCGAGGCAATGCACATCAATCGGAGAGCTCCTGAAAAAAGGTCCGCCGGCCATGTCCGCCTGTACCACGGTCCTCTCGTCGTCGTCAGCGTGGTAGCCACCGATGGAATAGAGATAGTAGTCGCCATTATCATCAGTGTGAGCGGCAACCGCATGATTGACACGATTGGGAAAACCGCTATCTCTACAGCAGGTCCAGAAAAACCGCCTCTCGTACTGCGAATCTGTGTCGATCTCTCCTTCCTCTTCACTGCTGCTGGAGGACTGATGTCGTCTCCTCCGTCGAGTCCGGGCCCTCGAGCGAGAGCTACCTTGCTTGTTGGCTGCCATATAAATTTTGATAGTAATCAACGACCAAAGTACTTATGACGTCATAACTTACGTGATCATACGATCCCCGATCGATTATTAGTCGCATCATGGATAGTCTGGTTCCCAGACCCACCGAGAGGAAGGTTCTGGGCAAATGACTTGCACTTCCGTGTAGCCGAGCACTGCATTCCGGCGAAATTGTTGATTCGATTAGGGAAAACCGCACGTACGTTATTTAGTACGTGTGACTGATGAATAACGTTATATGCGCGCGCGCACCCGTACATAATATTATTCATCAGTCGCGAGTCCCGCATCTGCGGCTTCTCACCTACTCACAGCAACTAATAATGCACACTGAATGAAATTCCTCGGCTATGCGGAAGCGCGATTCATTTGCCCAGACCCTTCCTCTCGGTACGTGGTCTGGGAACCAGACTACATCATGGATAATCAATGGTCGCATCGAGTGCGGATGCATCGACGTCTGGCCTGCGAGACCTTTGTAACATTGGTAACTTGGAGAAAAACGTTTCTAGCACTGAGGAGAAGATGAGGAGATCAAGCTCAGACTTGGTACACCGGGGGGATTGAGCCCCCCACTTTCAAAAGCAGGGGGGCTGAGCCCCCCAAAACAACAGGCTGGATAGTTATACTTGATACTATCCACTGCTATAATTATGTCACCTCGTTTTGGGGGGGCTGGCGTCTCTTAAACTTGCTGTGCAAAGCACGAAGGTGCCACGAGAGCCCATCCTGATATTATAACCGTGAAAAATGAAGGCGAAACAATTTCCGCGGTTCGCGCGGATTGATCGGCGCTGCCTTTGGCAGCGTGCAACTGTCTCAGCTCCTGGTACATGTAAACTATCCGGCAGTAGCCTCGTTCCCAGGCCGTTAGTTTCTCCTACACGGCCTGGGAACCGTGGGGGGCTATACGCCCAGGGGTAACTCCCACTGCCTCCGCTGCACTATACAATGGGTTACTTTGCGGAAACAGGAAATCACAGTCATGGTGATTAGAATACCTCTCTCCAACTATATATAGAGGCACAAGTTGCAACAAATGCACAAGGGGGTGACACCATCAGCAGAGCTTATCTGCAAATCTTGACCACATAATTAGCTAAGGAAGGGGTGGAGTCGCTATGCATTCTTCCGTATACTATCAGCGGTCAAGCGGTCAACGGCTGATTTGAAATACAGCACAGTCACAAACGGTCAAGAGTTTTTTGCAATGCGGTCAAGTGGTCAAGCAGCAAAAATGACGGTCAAGATTTCTTGACCCCGGTCGCAGCGCTGTGACCGTACAATGTCTATGGGAGTGTCAACCCCTTGCTGCATGTATGGACTCCCATTTAAGGTAGGAAGCACCTAACACTGGAGTTTGGCCTAACTCTGTAGATCCTAGCCCTATGAATATCATTAACCCTGATCCGGGTTAGGGTGATCCGACTAACCTTGGTGTGCCTATGAATCTCATTAAAACCCAGTGGGCATGGGATAGAACCCAGTCTTTCTGTCTGCTTATGAATAATAATGAGTTGGGATTAGATAGCTCCATGCTGTGCTCGTGAGCTTGTTGGACTTTAGTCAGCTGTCCGATGGGAGGGTTGGCTTATGTTGATGCTCATGAATATCATTAGTGACCACCTGTCAGATCTTTGGTGGTGTAGCATGGGGTTGAAAGCATTGTGTGTTGTGTGATGCATTATTCGTAAATTCACCCTGAGACTCCACTCTCTCCTAACCCTGACAACCAGGGATCATGAATATCATTAGCCCTAAATTGGGACTCATGACTGGTATTGTTGTCCAAATTGACGTCAATGAATCTCATTAAAGCCTTCAGCTTTGGCTGAGATTCAGCTTGTCTGTCAGCTTCATGAATAAGTAATGAGCCATTTTCAGGTAGCCGTGTGTAGCAATCGTGAGCAAGATTGCCTTTAGTTTGCTGTTTGGAGGGAAGTTTGGCGTGTGTTGACTCTCATGAATATCATTAGTGATGTGCTTTCAGTTCCCATGTAGTGTGGTTTGGGTTGAAGTGAAGGCTAGTAAGCTGGAATATTCATGAGTTTTAGTTAGGGGTTTGGGTTAAGGTAGGAAGCACGCGGCGAAATCGCGCAATTTTGCTCATGAATAATTAATGAGATGACGTCACTTGTATACGGTTATTTAGAGTTATTCATCTGTTTACGTTTTCCCATGGCGGCAACCGGAATAAACAAGGGGGGCTTCTCTCTTTGATGCGGCTAGCGGCCCTTTCGAGTTTCAAATCGGTACTCTGATGTGGCCGTGCGGTACTTTGAAGATTTGTTTGAACACTCTTTTTTTTTTTTTTTTTTTTTTTTTTAAGTAAGAAGCTATTCTAGCTGATTGAATGTGGCGATGGGCTATCTGTGTGTGAATAGCTAGGTGGAGTGAGCAGGAATGTTTGTGGGTCTGCTGAAGTGGCCGAAGAACAGCCTGGAAAGTGAACAGCCTCCGACAGCTCCCTGGCCAAGGTACTCTAGAGAGTTGACCTTTCGGCATTACAGGCCCCGCCCATTTTCGTGTTAGGGCGAATTTGGCTGGTTTGGTAGCTGGACTGGGCTGGTGAGAGGGAGTAGATGTGTGGCCAAAACTCGGTAACCGAGAGGTGAACGTGGAAAAGCATCCCTATTTTTGCAGGGGGTAGGTTTTTTTTGTTGTTTTTTTTTGTTTATAAAAGTTTATGCAATAAGTGCATAGGATACACAATAGCAAGTGAAAGCTAATATAAAGTGTACCCAGAAGATAAGATTATTACAGTACAAGTTTGCTCTTAAATAAAAACAATGATTGAGCTGATACAGTAGACCAGGGCAGGGAATTCCACATGGATATAGCATGAGGTACAAAAGAGTACTGGAAAGAGTTAGTGTAAGCATGAGGTTGATGGAATTGGAGAGGGTGGCTTGTACGCTGACTATAGTTTGCTCGGGGGACCAAAATACCAGAAGGGAAGGAACACAAATTATAAACAATTTTGTATAACGTACACAGTTTTAGGTGTAACCGGCGGGTAGCTAGGGAGGGAATACCTGTCAGCTCGAGGAGCTCCTGATAGCCCAGATCCCATCTTCTGGTTGCAATTTTGCATGCAAATTTTTGAATGTCCTCTAGCTTGTTTCGGTTTTTCTGGGTATGAGGGTCCCAAACTTCAGAGGCATATTCCATGTGAGGGCGAACAAGGGATTGATAAAGCTGCACCAACGTTGTACTATCAGTGTTGCCATAAAACCGTCTATATAGCAAGCCCAGGATCCTTTTAGCTTTTGAGCATGTGGACTCGATGTGAGGTGACCATGACATGTCTGATGACAGTAACAACCCAAGGTATTTGAAGTGCTGAACTTGCTCGATATCACAGCCATTTAAAGTCAGAGTAGGGGGTGTTGATGACTGACTTTTTCTTGACACTAGCATGCACTTGCACTTTGCATGATTGAAAGTTAAATAGTTAGCAGACACCCACTCTGCAACAGTGTCAATGTCTCTTTGCAAGGTGTGAAAATCACACTGCTTGGCAATTGGACGAAACAGAAGTAAGTCATCAGCATACATCACCATCCGGGTGCCATCAGAGATCGAGACATTTGCTAGGCTGTTGATGTATATTAGAAATAAAAGGGGACCGAGCACGGATCCCTGTGGCACCCCAGAGAGTACTGGTGAGTCCCGAGATGTTTCACCACTGACTACTACCTTCTGACATCTGCAAGTTAGGTAGTTAGATATCCAATGCAATACATGACTGTCAAGGCTCAGCTGTTGCAGTTTGCTCATCAGTTCTTTGTGGGGTACAGAGTCAAAGGCCTTTTTCAGATCAAAAAATACCGCACTGACTTCTTTTCTCTGTTCAAGAGCTGTGAGCCATTCATGGGTAGTAGACAAAAGTGCAGTTGTGGTTGACTTTCCTGTCTGAAAACCCCATTGTGCGTTGGATAGTGGGTGGTACAATTCCAGGTGCGTAGCAACTAGAGAGTAGATGTGGCGTTCTAGTAACTTGCTCAGTATACTCAGAAGAGATATTGGCCGATAGTTATTAGGAGTGGTGGCTACAGGTGATTTTGGAACAGGGACAATCAAGGATTGTTTCCAAGCAACAGGAAGCTGTCCAGAGCACAGGGATAAGTTAAACAGCTTAGTGACAGATGGAGCTATACTCCGGGCAGTATGCTTCAGCATCCGCGCTGATATCTCGTCAGGGCCATTAGCTTTGGAAGTGTCTACAGCACGTAAGAGGCCAAGTACTTGTTGTTCTTTGCAGAGAATGTTCTCAGGACAAGCATGGTCTGGTTTGAGGGTATTGGAATCAGCATGAGTTAGAGGAGGCTGGGATGAGTTAAAACAACTGACAAAGAAAGAGTTCAGCATTTCAGCTTTGTCAGCACCAGATTGGGCAACAGTATCACCATGGGAAAGAGTAGGAATTGCACTGTGGTGTTTGTTTAAGTATTTCACAGCCTTCCAAAACTTTTTAGGGTTCCTGGGATTCAGGTTTCTGAAGAAGGTTGCCTTGGCTTTGCGAAGTTGTGAGATCACTTTATTCCGCACACGCTTGTATTTGACATGGTTTCCTGATTTTTTAGCCCGCTTGTACAAGTAATTTCTTCTCCTCATTGACTGCAACAGGTGTTTGTTCAACCATGGCAGATTATGGCGACGAGGTAAGGTTTGCTTAGGTACACACATGTTCATTATCTCCAGAAAGCGATGCTGCCACTCGTGCCAGGAAGTGTTGACATCATCAGTGACCAGTGAGTTCCAGTCAGTTGAGTCGATCAGATCACATGCCCTAGACCAGTCAGGTTGACCTTTTGGAAACTGGCCTTGGCTTGAGTCGGTTTTAGTTGGTGTGCGTGGAATTTTTTTTGAAAGCCTAGGGTAGCCAAACCTCTGTTTTTGAGGGTGGCAGTGAGTTTTGGGCTGTAGCCTGCAAGTGAGGAGAGCAGGTGGTAAATCCATCCGTAGTTTTGGGGCCTGTTTTGTGTGTGTATTGATGATGGGGTCAGAGTGTGGGTGGGGCCTTGGAGAGGGTCCAAATTTTCAGTTTCGTAGAGGGCCTTAAAATTGAGTTTTAGGGCATTTTCAAGCAGAGGGAGCAGTTTGATGCAAAGTATTGCTGAAACTTGTGTACGCTTTGATGCTGCCCATTTATCCATCAACTTGGTTTCGGAGATCGCGGTACCCATGTTTACTACCTTAATGGTAGTGGTATTTGCGTGAAAATGGGCATCTGGATGAGCAAATATTCACAGTAAAATATGGGTACTGGCAAGAGTTCATAACAATAAGAGTGTGCAACTGCCATATGGTATCAATTGCCACCATCTCAGCAGTATGCCGTTAGACCAATCAGTGGTAGTGTAGTAGAGCTGCTGGCTCCTAAGTGTGAAATTGTGATTACCACAGAGCTTACACAGCCTATGTACATGTAGACCACACTGTTTGCCACGTCATACTGCCCAGATGGTGGTAGTGGATACCATATGGCAGTTGCACACTCTTATTGTTATGAACTCTTGGTACCGGTATCGGGATGCCTGTATTTATGTGCAAATGGGCATCTGAGATGCGCATTTTCAGGGGTGCCTAGATTCACTTGATGGACGGGACACAAACCGATCACTTAACCCTCAAATTGCTGTGTGCTAATGAGAGGCTCATTCCAGACCCCCAAAACCCAGCGCAGATCACTTGAGTGGATATCGCTGGTGGCCGGGGTTAAGGACAGCTACGTATAGCTAGCTAGCTATGCAGTCAAAGCAGTAGAGGAATGGTTGAGGAAATGTGGAGCAAATGTGGCAGGTGCAATCTGTGAACTCAAGTATAGTATATCTGCTGTCCCACAGTCACACACCTGTTACCTTCCATTCCGGCCTTATCACGTAGCTAAGACTACTCCGTTTGAAAATATTTAGAATAGCAACTAAATTGGCAAGTGCCCATGAATACAACTCTAGCAATGTATGAGTGCCTGACCAGTGACGTTTCAGGTCATGACACGTCATACAACTTATCTGGTCAGGCGTTGTATGTGACAGGGAACACACCTGCTGCACTCTAACTAGATAATCCAATTTGGGTAGAATGTAGAGTAGGAAGAGTGGCTACCCCGGCCAGCAATAACCATTGGAATACCTGAAGTGTAAGTGGTCAGGTATTCGCTTGTGGGAGAGTGACATATAGCAAATAAATTGAATGACAAAGAAGCAATTGAAGTCCAAGATGATCTTCACTAGTGCTGCTCTCTCTGGGTGCTCTTCTCCCTGCTCCCACGGCCAGCCAGGCAGACGACACTGCCCTCCTTCTCTCCCTCCCTCCAAGAATGCTGACTGCAAACCCAGCTGTCAACCTGATGCACTGCGACAAACCATGATCACTAATTGAGATGGCCCAAAAGCTGCAACGAAGCAATGCCGTCAATTGCTCTGCTACCCAAATGCCGGCCAGTCCTGCAGACTCCCGTGACCACCCTCTGGAAACTATTGGCTCCAATGGGAGTGCAGTGCAGGTCAATTGCATGTGACAAACCGGTGTGTGGCTGCAACAGCACAACCGACACTTCCCAACAGTACCCAAGTGCATGGACACTCAGTTCAACACCAAGGAGGACGTGTGGACGAACCATGAATGGTGGTGGTTGTGACTCTGCAATATTCCCATCACATGGAGTACAACAGCCATATTTGTGGTCAAGTGATTGGGTTTGAGTTCGGACCTCCTGATGAATGTTTGAAAAATACTTAGAATAGAATAGATCGTTAGTTTGTAAAATACATGAGTACAACTCCAGTCATGAAATACTATGTGAGTGCCTGACCAGTGACGTTTCAGGTCATATTCACGTCATACAACGTATCTGGTCAGGCATTGTACGTGACAGGGGGCACACCTGGTGCATTATAACTAATTTGGGTTAGAATGTAGAGTATACGCAAGAGAATTAGAAAGAGTACCAGCAATAGCTTTGGAACGTAACTTGTCAGGTGTTCGTACGTGGGAGAGAAGCGAGGGAATAGCTATATAAAGGAACATCAGATCCGTACCTCCAGCATCAACAGTCTTGAGCGACAAACTAAACAGATAATCGAACCACAAAGAACCAATTGAAGTCGAAGATGATCTTCACAGCCATCCTAGTGCTGCTCTCTCTGGGTGCTCTTCTCCCTGCTCCCACAGCCAGCCAGGCAGACGACACTGCCCTCCCTCTCTCCCTCCCTCCCAGAGTGCTGACTGGGACTGAACAAACATGTCCACCTGACGCGCTGCGACAATCATCACAAACTGAGATGGCCCAAGACATTGGAACACTGTTACGAAGCACTGCCATCGTCATCTGCCAGCTTGCTCAAACACAGACCAGCCCCGCAGCCTCCTGCAGTTCGATTTCCACAAGCTGCCCATCTGGTGGATAAGGAGCTCCGATGGGAGCGCAGTGCAAATGTATTGCGACATGGACAGGGTGTGCGGCTGCAGCGGTGACAGCACAGGAGGATGGGCACGTATTGCATACCTCAACACAACCGACACTTCCCAACAGTGCCCAAGTGCATGGAGGCTCATCACAACACCAAGGAGGACGTGTGGACGATCGACGGATGCTGCTAGCTGTGACTCTGCAATATTTCCATCTAATGGAATCCAGTACAGTAACATCTGCGGTCGAGTCATTGGGTATCAAGAGCAATCACCTGATGCATTCCGACCTTTCCTAGCTGCTTCTACAAGCATAGACAGCCACTACCTCGATGGTGTCAGTGTCACACACGGAGTTCCTGGGTCCAGGCAGCACATCTGGTCCTTTGTTGCTGGACTCAGTAGTAATGAGATACACACTACTGCCAATTGTCCCTGCCACAACAGCTTTGGAACCCCACCATACGTAGGGCAGGATTACTTCTGTGAGACTGGCAACGACAACGATGCAGATTGGGTTGGAATGTTCTTCGCTGATGACCCTCTCTGGGATGGCCAAGACTGTGGGACATCCAATGCCTGTGAGTGTACCCTCAACAATCCTCCCTGGTTCTGCAAGCAGCTGCCTCAGGCAACAACTGATGACATCGAGGTTCGTATTTGCGGTGATCAATTCCTTTCTACTGATGAGAATACTCCAGTGGAACTTATCGAACTCTACGTTCGCTGATGAATTCTAACGTGATCAGTAACAGAACTAAGCGAAGGATGTAGCTAGGTTAGTTGATAGTATTAACAATCAGTCGTAGATTTCTTGCTGTTGTGTGTTAGATTATGTAATTACGTCCAACGCTGTAGAGAGTGATTACGTTTGGATAATGGAGTGGTTATGTTTATGCCAGTCACTCAGAATATTTATTGTATGTAGCTAGTAGCCAAAGATAGTGTATGCTCATTTAGTTTTGAATGTTGTCAGATTGGGTGAGATCGAGTTGATTACCTGCATGAAGAATGTCAATTACTGTTGGTATGGTAGACAAGTAATGGAGCATGATATAAATGCAGTACATATGTTACGTAATGTTATGCAACACTGGTGGGAGTTGCACATTGAGACTGCACATTCAGTAGACCATTTCCCACTTATAATTACTATGGCACTTCCTGTTCACTAATTACTCAACATTGCCATGCTAGAATGCACTATATGATGTACTTAGATGATATCACTGTTGCATGTGTAGCTACAGGAGTTGTGAACCAATGAATTTCCCACTATGGTACAGTCACACCAGTGACCCCATTCTCTCTGTGCTGCACTGGTGGGAGTCACACCAGTGACCCCATTCTCTCTGTGCTGCACTGGTGGGAGTCACACCAGTGACCCCATTCTCTCTGTGCTGCACTGGTGGGAGTCACACCAGTGACCCCATTCTCTCTGTGCTGCACTGGTGGGAGTCACACCAGTGACCCCATTCTCTCTGTGCTGCATGGGCTCCTGTTACGGGATATTCCACCAACTTACTCTCCTGTGAATGGGGAAAAACCCTTTAACCCTTTCCCTAGTGCACTGTGGTAGTTACAGCGAACCTGGGAACGATCAAGGATAGACATTATAGCTACCATCGTAGGTAATGACCCATCTAGCTATCTACATTCTCCCTAGCTCGGCAAAGGGGCAGACGTTCATTATGCCATCACACTGAACTTCTTAAAATGCTTTAACATGGTCATAGACAGCACCCCCTCTCACATACGAACACCTGACCAGTTACTTATTCTACATTAAGTGGAAACTTACCGGCGAGGATCAGGTCAGTGGAAAGTGACTTAACTACCGCTCTGCAAATAGCACTAGGGCTGAACTCCTATAGTTTGCTTTGTGTACGTGTAGCTATACAAGTTACCCCACCCACTAATGCCTTGATGTTGGCTGCATTTGCAAAGGAACCACAGCAGCTTGAGCTATGAAAAATTGCATCATAGCTGGTGGAAAGACTGCACTATCTTCTCAACTTTGCAGCAAGTCTCCAGCTGCTTCCAGTCTGAAATTAGAGGTTCAAAGTTACTCCAGCACTTAGTCTCATTCCCAGACCCAAACAACCCAGACCCAGTGCAGATTGCTTCTATCACTGGTGGGGTTAGGGCACTGATGTGTCATGTATTGCAGGTCAAACTTCCAGTACTAAAACAACATTGATTGAAGTGCATTAGCTAGCGCTAATGCACTCAATTCACATAATCTACAAATGCTACTCTACCACAGGAAACCATCCACCAAATTCATGAAATTCAATCAGAACACAGTACAATATTCTTTACTTGTGCAGATGAGGGTGGAACACAGTACAATAATTCTTTTGTTATGCCGCTTGGCAGATATGGGGGTGGAACACAATATTCTTTACTTGTGCAGATGAGGGTGGAACACAGCACAATAATTCTTTTGTTATGCCGCTTGGCAGATATGGGGGTGTAACACAGTACAATATTCTTTGTTGTGCAGATGAGGAGTGGAACACAGTACAGTGTATATAACCACACAAAAGGTTATTTGTTTTTGCAGTGAATTAATGTTAACGGTCTTGAGTTACAAACTGACAAAATAATTGAACCACAAAGAAGCAACTGAACTCCAAGATGATCTTCACAGCCATCCTAGTGCTGCTCTCCCTGGGTGCTCTTCTCCCTGTTCCCACGGCCAGCCAGGCAGATGACACTGCCCTCCCTCTCTCCCTCCCTCCAAGAGTGCTGACTGGGACCGAACAAACCTGCCCACCTGACGCACTGCGACAAACATCACAAACTGAGATGGCCCAAAACATTGGAACACTGTTACGAAGCAATATCATCTGCCAGCTTGCTCGAACACAGACGACTCCCGCAGCCTCCTGCAGTGCGATCTCCACAAGCTGCCCCTCTGGATACTATTGGGTCAGCAGCTCCAATGGCAGTGCTGTGCAGATGTATTGTGACATGGACAGGGTGTGTGGCTGCAACAGCACTGGAGGGTGGACACGTGTGGCATATCTCAACACAACCGACACTTCACAACAGTGCCCAGGTGCATGGAGGCTCATCACAACACCAAGGAGGACGTGTGGACGATCGACAAATGCTGCTAGCTGTGACTCTGCAATATTTCCATCTAACGGAATCCGGTACAGCCACATCTGCGGTCGAGTCATTGGGTATCAAGACCGATCACCTGATGCATTCTCTTATTACCTGTCCAGTGATCCCCCGACCATAGACGGCTACTACCTCGATGGTGTCAGTGTCACACATGGAACTCCTGGGTCCAGGCAGCACATCTGGTCCTTTGCCGCTGCAGTTGGAAATCAATTCACATCAAACAATTGCCCCTGTGACAGCGGTGCTGGAGCCCCATCTTTCGTAGGGCAGGATTACTTCTGCGAGACCGGCAATGATAATGAGGCTGAAGACTATGAATGGGTTGGACTGTTCTTTGCTGATGACCCCCTCTGGGATGGTCAAGACTGTGGGACAGATCATACCTGTGAGTGTACCCTCAACAATCCTCCCTGGTTCTGCAAGCAGCTGCCTCAAGTAACGACTGATGACATTGAGGTTCGTATTTGTGGAGACAGTGGCCACACTAATGAGGATACTCCAGTGGAACTTATCGAACTCTACGTTCGCTAAACAACTCGATACTAATGTGTGCAAATAATGTAACCCCATAGCTTCTTGCATGCTGCTTAGCTACTAAGTGAGACTTTGAAAAGGACATGTGTAATATACATGTAGCTAGTCTGATACCATTGAGATAGAAGCAACTTTCCATGTTTGGATTCCCGTGACAATCAATCACGAGACACAAACTGATTTAGATTGGGTGTGCTGTATTCCATTTGATGGCAGACTCACTGCAGCCAACGTTGGAGTCGGACCGTAAATGTGTATGGTATGACTATGTCCAAGTCACAACGTCAAAGTAGCTAGCTATAGGAGTGACAGGTCTTTCACATAAAACATAGCGTCGACAATTGATAACATCGAGGTTCGTCACTTATTTGTGGAGACAGTAAACCTCAGTGACGAGGACACTCCAGTGGAACTTGTACATTCGCTAAACAACTCAATTGATACTCAGTGCAGTTAAGGTTGGCTAAACTTTTTGTGTTGCTAGCTGAAATGTGCATGGACATTATTTGAACGAAGTGGATATTGGTCCGGCAGGAAGTAGGGCAATGGGTTAGGGTATATTAGGGCCAGGGCCGGTTCTAGATGCGCGCGCGTTTCCGGTACCTATACCTAAAGTATGTACTTCCTGCCGGACCAATATCCACGTCATTATTTGAAAGCACCTGCACTATCTTCTCAACTTTACAGCAAGTCTCCAGTTGCTTCCAGTCTGAAATTAGAGGTGAATTTTTTTTCAGAGTTACTCCGTACTTAGTCTCATTCCCAGACCCAGTGCAGATTGCTTCTCGTGCTATCACTGGTGGGGTTAGGGCACTGATGTGTCATGTATTGCAGGTCAAACTTCTAGTACTACAACTTTAATAACATTGATTGAAGTACATGATGACCCATGAGCTAGCGCTAATGCACTCAATTCACATAATCTACAAATGCTACTCTACCACAGGAATCCACTCACCAAATTCATGAAATTCAATGTAGCTACATGATTAATAATATTATTTGTAACCTCATTCCCAGGCCTTCTCACCCCAGCGTTGAGGGAACGAGGCTACATATTTCACACCATGCTCATTCCCTGCACTTATGTTCCCTGGCTCTTAGCTACCATGGTCCCTCCAGCCTCAGTCATTCCCAGATTCACGCTCAGTGCTATCTCCATGGTAACATTAGCAGAAGCAGCTACATATGGAGCATATGCACACCAGGTGTACTATTTCCCCTAGGCCAGTTTGCAAGATGCAAAGTCTCAACTGGCTATAGGTGGTTCACCTCCCAAGGTCAAAGTTTAATGATACACATCACCAATATGGGTTTGAAGCTATCACAGGAAATATGTGGAGGATGCAGTGTGGCAAAGCCGTAATTAAACAGTCAAACTTTTATCATGTGCATTCTTCAGCATAGCCATATGCAGTGAAAGTGGTGGAGGAATGGTTGAGGAAATGTGGAGCAAATGAGGCAGATGCAATCTGTGAACTCAAGTACAGTATATATCGGCTGTCCCACAGTCACACACCTGTTACCGTCCATTCCTTATCACGTAGCTAAGACTATTCCGTTTGAAAATATTTAGAATAGCAACTAAATTGGCAAGAGACATCAATACAACTCCAGCCATTTATGAGTGCCTGACCAGTGACGTTTCAGGTCATATTCACGTCACACAACGTATCTGGTCAGGCGTTGTACGTGACAAGGAACACACCTGCTGCACTCTAAGTAATCTGTGCAGAATGTAGAGTAGAATTAGATAGAGTGGCTACCAGCAATACCTCTGAAGTGTAAGTGGTCCGGCGTTTGTATGTGGGAGAGAAGTGAGGAGGAGGAATATCAGATACAAAGCTACCTCCAGGCTTCACCAAGAAATGAATGTCAAAGAAGTGATTGAAGTCCAAGGTGACCTTCACAAACATCCCTGCATGGGTGCTCTTCTCCCCACTCCCACGGCCAGCCTGGCACCTACCCTTCCCCCTTTCCCTCCCTCCCGCAGTGCTGAACAAACTTGACACCTGCAACAAATATCACAAGCTGAGACAGCCCAGGACATTGGTATGCTTCTACAAATACCATCTTTAGCCTCGTTCCATCGCCCATCTGCTTTGCTAGCCTCAGTCATTCCCAGATTCACGCTCAGTGCTATCAATAGTATCGGATGGTTACACTTGAACGTTAGCAGAGGTAGCTACAGATAGAGCATATGCATACCAGGTGTACTGTTTCCCCTAGGCCTGTTTGCAAGATGCAAAGTCTCATTCCAACTAGCTATATAGCTATAGGTAGTTCACTTCCTAACTTAGGTCAAAGTTTAATGATAAGCATCACCAATATGCATCCCTTGTGTGTTCAAACACCTGACCAGTTAGAAATACTCTGACCTACAGGTACTCAGGTCAAGAGCGCATGATGACATCATTGTTTTTTCACGGCGGAAAAACAATGATGTCATCATGCGCTCTTGAATAGTCTTGATCAGGTGGATGGCTAGGGATGTATTCTAACCCATATTGGTACCTACTGGTACTCCACTGAATTAGCTAGATGTTATTGTACATCACATAGTACAAATGCCTGACCAGCAGTGCATGCACTCCAGTCATTCAGTACTCCATTCTCATGGTACTGCACTGACATTCCATCACTCACTCCATTCTACTATAGAGTACATGCATCCCCCTCATGAACTCTTCAGTGCCCTCATGCATGCACAAACAGTATGTGGGGTTCCTGATCACAACACTCAGAACAGTCACAGACACAAGCTGTTTGGCACTCGCTTGCACGACAGCTGTCATACGAATGCTAGAGCTAGCTGTATCTCTGTCAAGTAGCTCTGAACTCTTGAGCTTCGAGCTGGTTTTGCCATGCTATGAACTATCATAGGAAATGTGGAGGATATGCGGTGTGGCGAAGCTGTAACTAAGCAGTCAAAATTCTTTTTGTTGTGCATTCATCAGCTGATTCGTTGCTGTACGTAGCCATATGTAGTCAAAGCGGTAGAGGAATGGTTGAGGAAATGTGGAGCAAATGTGGCAGGTGCAATCTGTGAACTCAAGTACAGTATATCGGCTGTCCCACAGTCACACACCTGTTACCATCCATTCCTTATCACGTAGCTGAGACTATTCCATTTGAAAATATTTAGAATAGCAACTGAATTGGCAAGTGACATGAATACAACTCTAGCAATGTATGAGTGCCTGACCAGTGACATTTCAGGTCATATTTACGTCATACAACGAATCTGGTCAGGCGTTGTACGTGACAGGGAACACACCTGCTGCACTCTAAGTAGATAATCCAATTTGGATAGAATGTAGAGTAGAGTTACAAAGACTGGCTACCAGCATTAACCGTTGGAATACCTGGGTGTAAGTGGTCAGGTGTTCGCATGTGGGAGAGAAGCGAGGAGGAACATCAGATACTTCCTCCAGCATCAACAGTCTTGGGTGATAGCTAAATATACTGAACAAAAAATCAAATGCAATTGAAGTCCAAGATGACCATCACATCCATCCTAGTGCTGCTCTCTCTGGATGCTCTTCTCCCTGCTCCCACAGCCAGCCAGTCAGGCGACACTACCCAAAAGCAGGCCAGCCCTGCAGACTCCCGTGATGTAATCTCCACTCTCTGGAAACTATTGGCTCCAATGAGAGTGCAGTGCAGGTCAATTGTGACATACCGGTGTGTGGCTCACTGGAGGATGGGCACCTGTGTTGCATACCTCGACACAACCGACACTTCCCAACAGTGCCCAAGTGCATGGACACTCATCACAACACCAAGGAGGACGTGTGGACGATCGACAAATGCTGGTAGCTGTGTCTCTGCAATATTTCCATCTAATGGAATCCGGTACAGCCACATCTGTGGTCGAGTCACTGGGTATCAAGACCGATCACCTGATGGGTTCCAAAATTTCCTGACTAATTCCACGACTGACATAGACAGCTACTACCTCGACGGTGTCAGTGTCACACACGGAACTACTGAAACCTGTGAGTGTGCCCTCAACAACCCCCCCTGGTTCTGCAAGCGACTGGCTCAGGCGACAACTGATGACATCGAGGTTCGTATTTGTAGTGACGAATCCCTTGCTAATGAGGATACTCCAGTGGAACTGATTGAACTCTACGTTCGCTGATGAATTACTAACGTGTGAACAGTAACAGAAACCAAGTGAACGATGTATTTAGGCCATAATTGATTCTTAGTCTTAGTCTAGCAAGAGTTGATCGTAGTCAAGTTGTCGCAGTACATGTCAGTGGCTACAGATTTCTAGCTATCTCTTGCTGTTAGCTATAATATATGTCTTAGCTGTACACTGTAGAGTGCTAAGTTAGCCTTTAGTAACTTCATGTTAGCCTTGCCTGTCACTGTATTCTTTCAAATATCGTACATTGCTAGTAGCTGAACATCAGTGTATTTCACTGTATCAGAATTGGGTGAGATCGAATTGCATGAATTAAGAATGCTGGTATGGTGGGCCAAGTATTGAGCATGATATGCATACAGTAATACACGCGTCATGCAATTTTATGCAACAGGTGGGAGAGTGCAATTCATTCCCATTCACTAACACGGTTGAATTGCCCAGAATTATTTGCTAGAATGCACTGTATGAATTGTACTTAGCTAGGTGGTATCTCTTGTTTGATTGCACTATAGCTTGTGTCTACAGGAATTATGAACTAGTAAAGTTTGCCTCTTTCCCACCGTGGTACAGTCACACTGACCCCATTTTTTGAAACTAAAATTCCTTGCTGTTATATGGAATATTCCAACCTACTTTCCAATGCATGAAACCCTTTCCTGCTGCGGTAATATGCTAAGTTACAGTTGAATAACCCATTGTCACCTTGCTAGGATTTCCATCGATCACTGGGATACATTAAGGTTAATTGTGGGTACAAATTTTAGTGCTTTTTGAATGCTAGTCATATGAGTTGCCATACATTTAATACTCCCATAGAAAGCGTGCAATTCTTTCCCAAATTGCGCAGTCATTGTTACAGTAGCTCGAGGGCCATCAGAATTTGCATGGTTACTAAGCAACCACAGTGCGTGCCGACCGATCAGTCAAGCTCTGCCCTAATGACGAGCGTTCTGCCTTTGTGCATAAAGAGAGAATTTTATGCCAAGGCTGTAGTTGTGTACGTACAAAACAACACCCGCCACTGGACTTGAAGAAATGCCATAACAACGTTGCTTACATATATAGCTACATAAAGGACTTACACTGAACTAAATGAATGGGGTTACCCCTGATGGACCTAATTGACAGGGCTTACCCCATCCAGGTTCAAAATGTCGCAACATAATTGGGATCAGGCTCCAAGAAATACAAATGGGGTGGAACACATCAATGGACTTACCATTGGAAGCAGTCCTCCGCCACTAATTATTAGGCGAAGCAGTCACTGTGCAAAAAGGACAAGGTTTTTGCAGTTCAGCATCTTGCAGCTAAAGAAGAGACATGTCAGAGGAAGTTAGGAGAGCTCAAACTGCTGCCAAAGCAGAAGCTTGAAAGAAATAACACTCCTTGTCGGACTGAGACTTGCAGTTTGGGCCACCAGACTGAAGGCTCAACACTTCTCCGAAGTCTTCGACAATGATTTCAGCCCTCCCCCCAAAGTCACGCAAGGGCAAAGAGCATGTAGCAAAAAGTGTAGCTACCACAAATCCAAGAATACCTGATGCACGTAAGAATGTCATGGTCAGGGGTTTGTACATGAGAAGGGATACGTTGTATATCATTGAACTTTGACCTTGGGAGGTGAACTACCTATAGCTAGTTGGAATGAGACACTGCATCTTGCAAACAGGCCGACCTCCATGGAAGCACCTCATTCCCAGCTACTACCATGGTCCCTCCAGCCTCAAGATCCACGCTCAGTGCTATCTCCATGGTATCAGATAGTAACTTCAACATTAGCATGTAAATTTACACCATTCATGCCTTTGTGTATAAAGGGAGAATTTTACGCCAATGACCTAAACGAATGGGGCTACCCCTGATGGACCTAATTGACAGGGTTCACCCCATCCAGTTTCAAGGTACTACTGGTGGAAAAATAATTGAGGGATGGGGAAAAGTGAATCTGATCGAAGAGGTACAGCTATTTTGTAGTCAACATTGGTCACAAATGACAATTTCAAGTTACGATGATTAGTAAACATAAAATTAATTATGAGTTAATTTGAAGGATAGCATAACATATATAGATATGAAGAAAAGTGGTTAGTGCATAGTCTGACATCCATGTCAGGAAACAGAACCTCAGCAGTCTCGCTATCGTCCTGAAACTTGACAATCCATGTTCCAGTTTCAAAGTTGAATGAGTCCAACCATCCCCGGTAGCTACCACTTGCCATACTAACTTCACCAGTTGGCTACCTTTGACCTACAGGTGCTCCATGTTTGTTGCAGTTGCATCAATCAGGTGGATGGCTAGCTAACCCACATTGGTACCTACTGGTACTCCACTGAATTAGCTACATGTTATTGTACATCACATACCGGTAGTACAAATGCCTGACCAGCAGTGCATGTACTCCAGTCATTCCGTACTCCATTTCTCATGGTACTGCACAGCTGACATTCCATCACTCACTCCATTACTGACTAGCTACTACCCGTTAGCTAGTGCACGTGGTTCCAGAAACGTGAGGAAGGGAAGGAGATCTGTGCAGTATTAGCCATGTATTGGGGAAGGGTTGGAAGAGAGCCTCACTGTGTGTACAGTTGTGGATTAAACTCAAGTAGATAGCTACTGTATATCTGCTGTCCCACATGCACACAGTAGCTAACCTGGGTTCGAGGCTAAACGTAACAGTAGCCTGGGTTCGAGGCTAAACGTAACAGTAGCCTGGGTTCGAGGCTAAACGTAACAGTAGCCTGGGTTTGAAGCTAAACGTAACAGTAGCTATTCCATATACCCGAAATCAAGACTGCTGACCTCAGTGCGGTTGCCCATTATAGAAGAAAAATAAGAGATGCTGATTATACACCCTGATTGCATCTCAGTGCCCCCTCCACTTTGGAATGCGCCACTGCAAAGCATCATGGTTGGTTTGGTCACCTCAGTTGCAGCTCCTATAGTCATGGAATGCATCTGCTGATCATGTGTTATTGCAGTACTCACAACTGACAAGTCATGGGATCGATGACAAATGTATTGTCACTTCAACAATGTAGTTTTCACAGTGATGCATGCAGCAATAACTTTGGAACATATAACTTGCCAGGTGTTCGTATGTGGGAGAGAAGCGATCGAGGGAGTAGCTATATAAAAGAACATAAGATCCGTGTAATAGATTTTATGGACTTATTATGTGTGCTGCCTATTTCCATGTAAGTTATTCTACAATGCTGATTGTGTACTCATTACCCCGTGCGCTTGCGCAGCAGGGGGTAGAGTGATTGGTTTGTGTCTGTCAGTCTGTCCGCTGGTTCCATACAGTTGCAGCAATGAAGGCCTTGTTGAGACTTTACTTCACAATACAATCGTCAGAATTCAGAAATCACTAGCGTCTACATAACTCACACACCTGAATCCACTCGAGACGCACAGAAAAGCGAGCGAAACTCCAAAATTCTAATTTATACAAATTAACCACACCCTCTTTCTAACATTACTGACACAACTTACGGTATCTCTGCATGCTGATATGATAGCGCTGTAAATCGTGGCCTAGCTCATCGTGCATGCTGTATGAATTAATTTATCGGTGGTAGGCCTATAGGCTGTCAAGTCAAAGTTGCGCACGGGGTACGTGCTCTGCTGAGCACCTCTTGTTTCCTTGAGTTGTAGTTTATTGTCATGGTTTCCTGTTCTTTTGCTCTCTGACTTCCTGTGATTGGACTATATAGCAGGATATTGTGCAATTCTTATATAGATCACTCATCCACATTACTATGTACACGTATTGACATGTATAGCTACTGGAGGCATCTAGCTAGAACAATCAAGAAGTCAAGATGACCTTCACAGCCATCCTAGTGCTGCTCTCTCTGGGTGCTCTTCTCCCTGCTCCCACGGCCAGCCAGGAAGACGACATGGCCCTCCCTCTCTCCCTCCATTCCAGAGTGCTGACTGGGACTGAACAAACATGCCCACCTGATGCACTGCGACAACAACGAGCTGAGATCACCCAGGACGTTGCTGCACTGCTACGAAGCAATGCCATCATCTGCCAGCTTGCTCGAACACAGGCCAGCCCCACAGCCTCCTGCAGTGCAATCTCCACAAGCTGCCTCTCTGGAAACTACTGGGTCAGGAGCTCCAATGGGAGTGCTGTGCAGGTCTATTGCGACATGGACAGGGTGTGTGGCTGCAACAGCACTGGAGGATGGGCACGCATTGCATACCTCAACACAACCGACACTTCCCAACAGTGCCCAAGTGCATGGAGGCTCATCACAGCACCAAGGAGGTTGTGCGGACGATCGACAAATGCTGCTAGCTGTAACTCTGCAATATTTCCATCTAACGGAATCCAGTACAGTAACATCTGCGGTCGAGTCATTGGGTATCAAGACCAATCACCTGATGGGATCCATATCTCAGACATAGACAGCAACTATCTCGATGGTGTCAGTGTCACACACGGAGTTCCTGGGTCCAGGCAGCACATCTGGTCTTTTGTTGCTGGATGGACTACTGACGTTTGCCCCTGTCACAGCAGCCTCGGAATCCCATCTTTCGTAGGGCAAGACTACTTCTGTGAGACCGGCAACGACAACGCTGCAAATTGGCCTGGGATGTTCTTTGCTGATGACCCTCTCTGGGATGGCCAAGACTGTGGGACATCCAATGCCTGTGAATGTACCCTCAACAGTCCTCCCTGGTTCTGCAAGCAGCTGCCCCAGACCACAACTGATGACATCGAGGTTCGTATTTGCGGTAATGAGCCCCGTTCTACTAATGAGGACACTCCAGTGGAACTTATCGAACTATACGTTCGCTGATGAATTCTAACGTGTGATCAGTAACAGAAACTAAGCGAAGGATGTAGCTAGGTTAGTTTGTAGTAGTAACAATCAGTCGTAGATTTCATGCTGTTATTAGATTATCAAGGTCCAATGCTGTAGAGAGTGGTTATGTTTGGCTATGCCAGTCACTTGGAATATTGACTGCCAAATTTTTGTATGTAGCTAGTAGTCAAAGATTAGTGTATGCTCATTTTGTTATGAGATTGGGTGAGATCGAGTTGATTACCTGCATGAAGGCAAGTATGGTAGGCAAGCAGTGGAGCAGGATACACATGCAGTTACGTAATGTTATGCAACACTGGTGGGAGTTGGACATTGAGTGCACATTCAGTAGACCATTTCCCACTTATACTTACTATGGCACTTCCTGTTCACTAATTACTCAACGTTGTCATGGTTTTCACCCCTAGAATGCACTATATGATGTACTCTCATTTTTTATTGCTGTTGCATGTGTACAGGAGTTGTGAACCAATGAATTTCCGACTGTGGTTCAGTCACACCAGTGATCCCATTCTCTCTGTGCTGCACTGGTGGGAGTCACACCAGTGACCCCATTCTCTCTGTGCTGCACTGGTGGGAGTCACACCAGCAGTGACCCCATTCTCTCTGTGCTGCACTGGTGGGAGTCACACCAGTGACCCCATTCTCTCTGTGCTGCACTGGTGGGAGTCACACCGGCCAGTGACCCCATTCTCTCTGTGCTGCACTGGTGGGAGTCACACCAGTGACCCCATTCTCTCTGTGCTGCACTGGTGGGAGTCACACCAGTGACCCCATTCTCTCTGTGCTGCACTGGTGGGAGTCACACCAGTGACCCCATTCTCTCTGTGCTGCACTGGTGGGAGTCACACCAGTGACCCCATTCTCTCTGTGCTGCACTGGTGGGAGTCACACCAGTGACCCCATTCTCTATCCTCGTACATCTGGAACTTGCAGTGCAAAGCGCGAAGGTGCCACGAGAGCCCATCCTGAGAAGTGAAAAATGAAGGCAAATTTTTTTTCCACGCTCGGCACTAGACACCTCTATGCACTGCCTCTGCCAGCGTTTAATATATAGTGCCCCCCCCTTTCATAAATCCTATATCCGCCCCTGCTGATCATTCCCAGATTCACACTCAGTGCTATCTCCATGGTAACACTTGAATGGAGGTAGCTACAGAGAGAGCATGTGCATACCAGGTGTACTGTTTCCCCTAGGCCTGTTGGCAAGATGCATGCACAAACAGTACGTGCGGTTCCTGATCACAACACTCAGAACAGTCACAGACACAAGCTGTTTGGCACTCGCTTGCACGACAGCTGTCATACGAATGCTAAAGCCGGCTGTATCTCTGCCAAGTAGCTTTGAACTCTTGAGCTTCGAGCTGGTTTTGCCATGCTATGAGCTATCATAGGAAATGTGGAGGATATGCGGTGTGGCGAAGCTGTAACCAAACAATCTCTTGTGCATTCTTCAGCTGAAGTTGCTATAGCTACACAGCCATACACAGTCAAAGTGGTGGAGGAATGGTTGAGGAAAGGTGGAGCAAATGTGCCAGATGCAATCTGTGAACTCAAGTACAGTATATCTGCTGTCCCACAGTCACACACCTGTTACCATCCATTCCTTATCACGTAGCTGAGACTATTCCATTTGAAAATATTTCGAATAGCAACTGAATTGGCAAGTGACGTAAATACAACACCAGCAATGTATGAGTGCCTGACCAGTGACGTTTCAGGACATATTCACGTCATACAACGTATCTGGTCAGGCGTTGTACGTGACAGGGGAACACACCTGCTGCACTCTAAGTAGATAATCCAATTTGGATAGAATGTAGAGTAGGAAGAGTGGCTACCAGCAATAACCCTCGGAATACCTGAAGTGTAAGTGGTCAGGTGTTCACATGTGGTAGAGAAGCGAGGAGGAACATCAGATACATACCTCCAGCATCAACAGTCCTCCATGGGTGACAAATAGCTAAACTACTGAATGCCAAAGAAGCAATTGAAGGTGACCTTGCTGACTGCAAACCTTGCTGTCCACCTGATACACTGCGACAAACATCATAAGCTGGGACAGCCCAAAGACATTGGTAGCTCCTGCACGAAGCAATGCCGTCTGCTCTGCTACACAAATGCAGGCCAGCCCTGCTGACTCCCGTGATGTAATCTGCACCCTCTGGAAACTATTTATTTAATTAAATAATATCATTTAGCTACATAGCTAAAAGTGGCTATTTTTTTACTATTGTTGTAACCTGCCAATTATCGTCACTTGTATTTACAATTTTTGTTGATTGGCAAACTTTCCATCTAGGGGCGAAGCAATTCTCTTCTGTCCGCATCCTGTACACAACACTATCCTCATTCAGCCATCTCTTGCACACACACTGCATTCTGATCCAGTGCAGCTGTTGGTCATCCTCCAAATTCGTAATACACAAACCATTCATTAGAGATGATAGCTACTTGTTTCTGGTCCAACAGATGAAGTGGCTGGTATAGTCCTGTAGGCTATAGCTATAGAAGATGTATAAATTATCTCAAGCAATTTCCTTGTTGCAAAAAGCACTTAGCTACCATTCATTTAACTACACTGCCACTGCGAAACAAAATTGTTCTTTTAGCGAAATATTTGTTAGGACAGTTTTGTGACCATCCTCATTCAAAGTATGCAGTGGTTACTGGCGGGTAGCTGCTGAAGGTTACACAAGAACGATGCGAGTATCAATGAGTTCGTTTCAAGGAATTATCATCCTTTCCATGTATGCTACTCCACGCGACTTATGCACTCTTGAGTTTACTCAAATTTAATATGAGTATTAATTAACTCCCAATGACGTTCAAGGTCACTACTATCCTTCCCAGAATGCTCTGGGTTGCAGAATAGTATTAGCCCCCACTGAATTCTTTTGAAGGGAATTACTAACTATAATATCCTTCCCATGCTAATTCAAAGAATGCTGTGGGTTGCTACTGAAGTTTACTTCCCAGCCCTTGTCACTTGTTTCTGCGCTCCAGTGCCAATTAATTCTGGTGGCTGCATGTCATGGGGGACATACCATAAAACAATGTCAAGAGTGATGACTGGAGCACAGAAACGACTGACAATAAAGTTCTGTTCAGTAGCATCAATTGGGTTCTGGTGGTTGAGGGGCGTGTCCAGGTAGGAAGAAGGTTGTCCTGTGACTGGAGGTCCTTCAGAAATCAGGGTTCCAAAGTTTTCACCCCAACAGTCTACTACCGCTTCAGGCTGTTTAACTTCATTACTGCTAGAGTCAATTAATTACTGAGGCAGGGAGTTTTGATTTAGCTAGCATGAACACCAAGGATGTTGAAACATTTCCAAAAGGCTTTGGGGTTCCTTTTACATTTGAGCAACAGCTCCTGGTGTTCTTTAGCTTTGTATAGACATTTTGCATATCTGACTGTACGGTCAAACATTTTCTGGGTCAGTCTGTAGGTCTGTAGCTTGGAGTGGTTTTTCCTATCCTTTGACAAAGCCTTCCTCAGCTGTTTCCTCAGCAGAGAAAGCTCAGGATCCCACCAGGGCGGATATATATAGGTTTATGTTGAAGCTGTGAGTCCACTAGGGTACAGGATTGACTGAGTCTAGGGCAGCCTGTTCAGATGGTATAGGTGCTTAGTTTTGCATCTCCTCTAGCTCTAGGTTTGCTGACCTAAAGTATAATCTTCTGTTTGTAGTACCTTGTTAGCCTCGTTCCCAGGCTCCTCCCCAGCTTTTTGTGCGACAAAAAGCTGGGGAGGAGCCTGGGAGCGAGGCTAGGGGGGGGGGGGGGGGGGGGGGGGGGGGGGGGGGGGGGGGGGGGGGGGGGGTGGGGGGGGGGGGCACGCTACGTTGCAACTCCTGGCCTGGCCTCCTCAGCTCGCAATGCCGTGTGTTGCCTGAAACCGAACGGCTTCCATGGGAACGAGACCATGATCTAGTATACCGTGTACGTACGTATTACGTTCGTGAGCCAAGGAAGAAGCTCATGGCGGCCCTGGGACCTGCAATCCTCGGAACTTGCAGTGCAAAGCGCGAAGGTGCCACGAGAGCCCATCCTGAGAAGTGAAAAATGAAGGCGAAAATTTTTTTCTGCACATGCACTGCCCTCCGCCAGCGCGGTTTAATCTATAGTGCCCCCCCCCCCCCCCCCCCCCCCCCCTTTAAACTTAAATCCTGTATCCGCCCCTGATGCCCTTGAACGCCATTGGGAGCTGAATTAAATACTAAACTTGCATCATACTTGAGTAAACTTCAGTGGCAACCCACATCTTCGTTGAATTAGCATGCATGGAAAGGATAGTAATTCCTTTGAAAAGAATTCTGAGGGAGTACCTAGCTATTATTAATATATAAAGGAACAACAGATCCATACCTCCAGCATCAACAGTCTTGAGTGACAAACTGAACAGAAAATTGAACCACAAAAGCAGTTGAAGTCCAAGATGATCTTCACAGCCATCCTAGTGCTGCTCTCTCTGGGTGCTCTTCTCCCTGCTCCCACGGCCAGCCAAGCAGACGACACTGCCTTCCCTCGTTCCCTCCCTCCAAGAGTGCTGACTGGGACCGAACAAACCTGCCCACCTGACACACTGCGACAAACATCACAAACTGAGATGGCCCAAGACATTGGAACACTGTTACGAAGCAATATCATCTGCCAGCTTGCTCGAACACAGACGACTCCCACAGCCTCCTGCAGTGCAATCTCCACAAGTTGCACCTCTGGAAACTATTGGGTCAGGAGCTCCAATGGGAGTGCTGTGCAGGTGTATTGCGACATGCAAAGGGTGTGTGGCTGCAACAGCACTGGAGGATGGGCACGTATTGCATACCTCAACACAACCGACACTTCCCAACAGTGCCCAAGTGCATGGAGGCTCATCACAACACCAAGGAGGATGTGTGGACGATCGATGGATGCTGCTATAGCTGCGAGTCTGCAATATTTCCATCTAATGGAATCCAGTACAGCCACATCTGCGGTCGAGTCATTGGGTATCAGGACCAATCACCTGATGGGATCCATATCTCAGACATAGACAGCTCCCACCTCGATGGTGTCAGCATTACACATGGAGTTCCTGGGTCCAGGCAGCACATCTGGTCTTTCGTTGGTGCATGGAATAGTGGCACTTGTCCCTGTCACAGCAGCAATGGAATCCCATCTTTCGTAGGGCAAGACTACTTCTGTGAGACCGGCAACGACAACGATACAGATTGGGTTGGAATGTTCTTCGCTGATCGATGACCCTCTCTGGGATGGCCAAGACTGTGGCACATCCAATACCTGTGAGTGTACCCTCAACAATCCTCCCTGGTTCTGCAAGCAGCTGCCTCAGGCAACAACTGATGACATCGAGGTTCGTATTTGCGGTAATCAAGACCTTTCTGATGAGGATGCTCCAGTGGAACTCATCGAACTCTACGTTCGCTGATGAATTCTAACGTGTGATCAGTAACACAATTATACTAAGTGAAGGATGTAGCTAGGTTAGTTTGTAGTAGATTTCTTGCTGTTATTAATTAGGTCTGACGCTGTAGAGAGTGGTTACGCCAGTCCCCCAGAACATTTACTGCATGTGCACATGTAGCTAGCTAGTAGCCAAAGATTAGTGTATGTTCATTTAGTTATGAATCTTTTCAGATTTGGTGAGCGAGTTGATTACCTGCATGAAGAATTGCATGTTGGCATGTTGGTATGGGTAGGCAAATAATGGAATACACATAGCTATGTCACGTAATTATATGCAACAGGTGGGAGTTGCATGGGAGTGCACTTCCTGTTCACTAATATTAGCTACTCAATATTGTTGGAATGCCCCCTAGAACCCCCAGAATGCACTGTATGGTGTACTTAGCTAGATGGTCATGATATCTCAAGTTTGATTGCACTAGCTTGTGTACAGGAGTTGTGCAATAGCTATGAAGTTACTACTGTGGTACGTTCTGCTGTGGCATGCTGGGAGCGGGGCCTGGGAACAAGGCTACTACTGATGCATGCTGGAGGTGGGGCCTGGGAACAAGGCTACTACTGATCCATGCAGCTGGGGGTGGGCATGGGAACAAGGCTACTACTGATCCATGCAGCTGGGGGTGGGCATGGGAACAAGGCTACTACTGATCCATGCAGCTGGGGGTGGGCATGGGAACAAGGCTACTACTGATGCATGCTGGGGGTGGGCATGGGAACAAGGCTACTACTGATCCATGCAGCTGGGGGTGGGCATGGGAACAAGGCTACTACTGATCCATGCAGCTGGGGGTGGGCATGGGAACAAGGCTACTACTGATGCATGCTGGGGGTGGGCATGGGAACAAGGCTACTACTGATCCATGCAGCTGGGGGTGGGCATGGGAACAAGGCTACTACTCGGATCCATACAGCTGGGGGTGGGCATGGGAACAAGGCTACTACTGATCCATGCAGCTGGGGGTGGGCATGGGAACAAGGCTACTACTGATCCATGCAGCTGGGGGTGAGCATGGGAACAAGGCTACTACTCGGATCCATGCAGCTGGGGGTGGGCATGGGAACAAGGCTACTACTGATCCATGCAGCTGGGGGTGGGTCTGGGAACAAGGCTACTATTGATCCATGCTGGGGGTGGGGCCTGGGAACAAGGCTACTACTGATCCATGCAGCTGGGGGTGGGCATGGGAACAAGGCTACTACTGATCCATGCAGCTGGGGGTGGGTCTGGGAACAAGGCTACTATTGATCCATGCTGGGGGTGGGGCCTGGGAACAAGGCTACTACTGATCCATGCAGCTGGGGGTGGGCATGGGAACAAGGCTACTACTGATCCATGCAGCTGGGGGTGGGTCTGGGAACAAGGCTACTACTGATCCATGCAGCTGGGGACGGGCCTGGGAACTACTGATCCAGATTGATTCTACAAACATAGACAGCTACTACCTCGATGGTGTCAGTGTCACACACGGAGTTCCTGGGTCCAGGCAGCACATCTGGTCCTTTGTTGCTGCACTCAGTAGTAATGAGATACACACTGACGCCACTTGTCTCTGCCACAACAGCTTTGGAACCCCATCATACGTAGGGCAGGATTACTTCTGTGAGACTGGCAACGATAACAATGCAGGTTGGGTTGGAATGTTCTTCGCTAATGACCCTCTCTGGGGTGGCCAAGACTGTGGGACATCCAATACCTGTGAGTGTACCCTCAACAATCCTCCCTGGTTCTGCAAGCAGCTGCCTCAGGCAACAATGAATGACCTCGAGGTTCGTATTTGCGGTAATCAAGTTATGAATCTTGTGAGATTGAGCGAGTTGATTACCTGCATGAAGAATTACTGTTGGTATGGTAGGCAAGCAATGGAGCATGATACACATGCAGTACGTACGTTACATAATTATATGGTGGGAGTTGCATGAGAGTGCAGACCATTTCCCACGTAATTATATGGCACTTCCTGTTCACTAATTACATTGTTGGAATGCCATGGGTTTCACCACTAGAATGCACTTATGATGTACTTAGCTTGTTGCATGTGTACAGGAGTTGTGAACCAATGAATTTCCCACTGTGGTCCAGTGACCCCATTCTCTCTGTGCTGCACTGGTGGGAGTCACACCAGTGACCCCATTCTCTCTGTGCTGCACTGGTGGGAGTCACACCAGTGACCCCATTCTCTCTCTGTGCTGCACTGGTGGGAGTCACACCAGTGACCCCATTCTCTCTGTGCTGCACTGGTGGGAGTCACACCAGTGACCCCATTCTCTCTGTGCTGCACTGGTGGGAGTCACACCAGTGACCCCATTCTCTCTGTGCTGCACTGGTGGGAGTCACACCAGTGACCACATTCTCTCCGTGCTGCCCTGGTGGGAGTCACACCAGTGACCCCATTCTCTCTGTGCTGCACTGGTGGGAGTCACACCAGTGACCCCATTCTCTCTGTGCTGCACTGGTGGGAGTCACACCAGTGACCCCATTCTCTCTGTGCTGCACTGGTGGGAGTCACACCAGTGACCCCATTCTCTCTGTGCTGCACTGGTGGGAGTCACACCAGTGACCCCATTCTCTCTGTGCTGCACTGGTGGGAGTCACACCAGTGACCCCATTTGCTGCATAGGCTCTTGTTACGAGATATTCCACCAACTTACTCTCCAGTGAATGAGGTAAAACCCTTTAACCCTTTCCTGTGTGCACTGTGGTAGTTACGGCAGACCTGGGAATGATCAAGGATAGAAATTAGCTACCATGGTAGCTAGCGACCCTGGGAACATTAGCTAGTGGCTGGGAAGAGTTTCTGGCCATGGAGACACCAATTTTGCATCTCATTCTAGCTATATGGTTTAGATTCTCCCTAGCTCGGCAAAGGCAACCGGCCACACGTTCGTATGAGAGAAGGGATGCAGTCTAGCTACCTTCACTGTGATGGCACACGTCTGATTATAACGTATACATTGCCATCACTTTCTCTTAACTACCGTTTTGCAAATAGCACTAGAACTGAACTCGTGCACAGCAACAGAATATTTAGACTCCTATAGTTTTCTTTGTATACGTGTAGCTACAAGTTACCCCACCCACTAATGCCTTGATGTTGGCTGCATTTGCAAAGGAACCACAGCAGCTAGAGCTATGAAATTTGCATCATAGCTGGAGGAACGACTGCACTATCTTCTAGCACGTCTCTAGCTGCTTCCAGTCTGAAATTAGAGGTGAAAATGTTTCAAAGTTACTTAATCTCATTCGAGTCATTCATTCCCAGACCCAAATAACCCCAGTGCAGATTGCTTATATACTGGCTATCACTGGTGGGGTTAGGGCACTGATGTGTCATGTATTGCAGGTCAAACTTCTAGTACTACAACTTTAAGAACATTGATTGAAGTACATGATGACCCATGAGCTAGCGCTAATGCACTCGATTCACTGCCACATTTGCTCCACAGTTCCTCAACATTCCTCTACCACTTTGACTGATGTATATACTAGCTATAGCAACTTTAGCTGAATGCTGCTAATGCTACTCTACCACAGGAATCCACTCAACAAATTCATGAAATTCAATGTACGTGATTTGTAACCTATATTTTGTAATAACATTGATTGAAGTACAGGATGACCCATGAGCTAGTGCTAATGCACTCAATTCACATAATCTACAAATGCTACTCTACCACAGGAATCCACTCACCAAATTCATAAAATTCAATGTACGTGGTTTGTAACCTATATGTATAGGACCTTCATATCTCATAGCCTCATTCCCAGGCCTTCTCACCCCAGCGTTGAGAAGGCCTGGGACCGAGGCTACATATCTCACACCATGCTCATCCCCGGCCACTTATGTTCCTTGGCTCTTAGCTACCATGTGGTCCCTCCAGCCTCAGTCATTCCCAGATTCACGCTCAGTGCTGTTTGCAAGATGCAAAGTCTCATTCCAACTAGCTATATAGCTATAGGTAGTTCGCCTCACAAGGTCAAAGTTTAATGATAAACATCATGGGTTTGAAGCTATCAAATATGTGGAGGATGCGGTGTGACGAAGATGTAATTAAACAGTCAAAATTTTATCATGTGCATTCTTCAGCTGAAGTTGCTATAGTAATGCAATCAAAGTGGTGGAATGGTTGAGGAAATGTGGAGCAAATGTGGCAGATGCAATCTGTGAACTCAAGTACAGTATATCTGCTGTTCCACAGTCACACACCTGTTACCATCCATTCCTTATCACGTAGCTAAGACTACTCCGTTTGAAAATAGCAACTAAATTGGCAAGTGACATGAGTAGCTACAACTCCAGCAATGTATGAGTGCCTGACCAGTGACGCTTCAGGTCATATTCACGTCATACAATGTATCTGGTCAGGCGTTGTACGTGACAGGGGACACACCTGCTGCACTCTAACTAGATAGTCCAATTTGGGTAGAATGCAGAGTAGGAAGAGTGGCTACCAGCAATAACCCTTGGAATACCTGAAGTGTAAGTGGTCAGGTGTTCACATGTGGGAGAGAAGCGAGGAGGAACATCAGATACGTACCTCCAGTATCAACAGTCCTGGGTGATAGCTAAATAAACTGAACAAAAAATCATATGCCAAAGAAGCAGCAGTGCCAGCAACAGGGGTTACATGAGTAGCAGTAAGCTAATACAGGCATGCAACCGTTACAAAATTACCAAAAATATATATATACTATAGCAGTGAGTGTTTGAATGAAGATAAAGATGAACTACTCACAGAGTCCCCAGGTAACATGTTCCACAATGATATTGTGTGAGGAAAGAACGAGTGCTGGAACAGGGAAGTCCTGGAGTACAGGGGCTGGAGAAGCTGGGAGTTGTCAGATCTAGTACTGTAGCGGAGTTCTCTCAGCTTGACAGGTGCTGCAGAAAAGTCTTCCAAACCATGCATGATTTTGAATAGGTGACATAACTTGGCCTGGGAACGGCGTTCTGAGAGAGGAGGGAGTTGTAGGTGACTCAGCAGTTCATCATGCGAGAGGGACCAGTTCTTGGCACAAACTTTTAGTGCAAATCTCTGTGTTTTCTCGATATCCTTAATAAGATAAGGATCCCAGACTGCAGCCGCGTATTCGAAGTGGGGGCGAATGTAAGTCACATAGAGTTTAGTTAGGGTACCGGGAGAGGAATATCGATAGAATCGGCGATACAATAGCCCAGTCAGTTTCCTAACTTTTGTGCTCACACGAGATACCTGGAGGGACGACCAGGACATATCTGAGGCTAGCATGATTCCAAGGTATTTGACTGAGTTGACCTGGTTTAAGGGAGAAGTGCCCACATACAGCGGAGGTGGGGGGTTAGAGAGTGAATGCCTGCGGGTAACAAACATCAGGCAACATTTTCCAGTATGTAAAGTCAAGTAGTTGTCATCCACCCACTGAGAAATAGCTGTAACATCATCCTGAAGTATGTTGTAGTCAGCTGGGACATAAATGGTGCGATAGAGAGTCATGTCATCAGCAAACAGGGAGATTCTGCTATACGGAGAAATTCGAGTTGCAACATCATTGATGTAGCTATACTATAAAGAGGAGTGGGCCTAACACTGAGCCCTGCGGTACGCCGGAAATAACAGGAAGGCAGGTAGATTGCTCACCCCCAACAACAACAAGCTGAGATCTGCCCATCAGATAACTGTGAAGCCATGCAATAATTCTTGGGTCCAAATGAAGCGCAGCCAGCTTGTCCAACAGGTGAACATGCGGGACACTGTCAAAGGCTTTACGTATGTCGAAGAAAATTGAGCAGACTTCGTTTCCACCATCAAGTGCCTGGGACCAGTTGTGAGTAATTGAACAGAGTGCAGAGGTGGCTGACCGATGGGACATAAAGCCCCTCTGGCATGAAGATATAGGTGCATTTTCTGCAAGGAAGTTGGAGACAACTGTGTGGACATGGCGTTCCAATACTTTACTGACAATTGACAAAATCGATATTGGTCTGTAGTTAGTGGGGGTGGCTTTGTCACCCGATTTGTGGATTGGAACTATTCTTGCAAGTTTCCAGGCTTGTGGGTAGCATCCTGATGCTATTGAGTGGTTGAATAGCTTTGTCAGGCTGGGAGCAATGGAATAGGCAGTTGATTTCAGCATTCTGGGAGAGACACTATCGGGTCCCGTTGACTTATCAACGTTGAGGGTACAGAGGAGTTCCTCGATCTCTTCCACTGTACAGAGCAGCTCTGCAGGGCAAGCATCTGGATTGCATCGAGGTAACGGGTCCCGAAGTGGCGGGAGGGCATGGTTGAAGCATTCATAGAAGAAATAGTTGAGTAGCTAGTGCTGCCTTTGCCGAATTTGAAGTTACTGGTATTCCAGAGTCATCAATTAAGGTTGGTATCAAGGAATCTTGCTTGTTGAGAAGTTTCACAGCCTTCCAGAACTCCTTTTGGCCACAAGTACCCAGTGTTTGGAAGTAAGCCAGCTTGCTTTCACACAGCATGGTCACTATGTGGTTACGGGCCCTCTTGTATTTGCTCAAGACTTGGTTTGAGTTCGGTTTTTTCGAGGCACGAAAGAGGGCATTTCGCCTTCTCATGGCTTGGATGATCGGCTTTGTAATCCAGGGTAAGTTTTTCCGACATCGGAGGACTGCTTGAGGTATGCAGCCACCCATCACCTGCATGAATCTGGTATGCCAATTTGTCCAGCAAGCATCGATGTTATTGGGCGAGAGAAGGACATTCCTGTTAACATTTAAGATCATGGAGTTAGCAAGCTCGTAATCAGCAAGGTCATACCGCCATATTTTCCGACAACTCCTTTTGGGGTTCTTTCTGTTATCCCTGAGGGAGACTGTGAGGGAGAGACCAGAATGATCAGAATTAGCAAGGGGAGGAATAGTTGCACAAGAAATTAACCTAGAGGGACAAGACAGAAAAAAGAGATCAATTAGTGTACTAGAATTGCGAGAAATACGGGTAGGTTCTGATACAACCTGTACAAGTGAGAGACTAGATGATATAAGCAGTAGTTTTGAGTACAAAGGGTGACTATTATCCAAAAAATTTACATTAAAATCACCTAACAGTACAAAACTATCAAAAACTGAAGGGTTTAAACTTAACAAAACTGTACAAAGAGAGTCAAAAACGTCAACATTGGAAGAAGGTGGCCGGTAATTACACTCCTGGTATAGGAAAAATTGTGCCGCGTAATTTACACTCCTGGTATAGGAAAAATTGTGCCGCGTAATTACACTCCTGGTATAGAGAAAATTGTGCCGCGTAACTAATCTAAATAATCTAAATAAATAATCAAACCTCACAGCACGCAGGAAAGGTCTAAAGAGATTCGGACTACACCATCGTGATCGCTATCATGCAGTGACACAACCACACAATAATTGTGGCGAAACTCACCTTGGTGATGGAGATACAATCGCTTTTGTCGTGCCGTCGGCCGCCATTGCTCGATCGTTCTCTTCGACGTTGGTTGCCAGTACAGTCATACGAAGGGCCCACAAAGATTCTGACCACACAGCCGTAATCGCTGTTGTTCACTGACGGTTACATACCGAAACTCACCGTGCTGGCAAGGTTGTAAGTGCTGTTATAATTTCGTGTCTTCCCTTTGGTCGCCATTGCTAGCGTTCGACTGAGCGTGGTTGCCACGTGGCATGTGCGTTAATTGGAACGAATTGCAATAATTAGCTTGCGCTACTGCGAGGCAACCGCGGAGTTGCAACGGCTACCAGGAGTGCGGTTGCCCCTCGTATAATATAATATAAACTAGGAATACGTATCCGCATAATTGCCTCGCGCGCACGCCGCGGCCGCATGAGCAGCCTGGCCACGTGCTTACGAGTAGTATGCAGCTAAGTGTGAATTTGCGAGTGTGTAGCTGAGATAAACATGTCGATTACACTCACTGTTCGACTCCACATGTAGCTGCTCTAGCTCTGCAAGCCCTGAAGGCCCCGTTCGCTTGTACCCTAGCCTCTGGCTACGCGAGATTATTGTGGAGTTGCGGTATAAACAGATGTCGACTGTTTGACTTCATGTGTAGCTGTTCCAGCTCTGCAATTGCAAGCCCTGGAGCACCGCGCGCTCGTCCACTGATCTGTTTCTCAAGGTTGTAGTTCTCGCACCGTCGAGCCCTCGCAGCAAATCAATTGGCCGGCAGGAAACCCACAACATTCCTATCAACATTCCTGAGCGTGACATCTTCCGGTACGTACGTACCACGTACGTACGTACGTACGTACGTACATACGTATATAGTGAGCAATAGATCCCCCATTCAGAGCCTCGCGCTAATGCGCTCGGCAATAATGTTTGAGTACTTAGGCTTGGCCTACAGAGATTCTGACTACACCGCCGTGATCGCTATCATGCACTGACCTGAATGATAAAAGTTGGTGCTGAAACTCACCTTGGTGGTGGAGATACAAGCGCTTTTGTCTCGCCGTGGCCGCCATTGCTCGAGCGCTCTCTCCGACTTCCGGTGGCAGTACCGTTCTTAGGAAAGGCACACGAAGATTCTGACCACACAGCCGTGATCGCTGTCGTTCACTGACGCTTATATGCCAAAACTCACCGTGCTGGCTAAGTTGTGAGTGCTGTCTTGTCTTCCTTTTGGTCGCCATTGCTCGCGATCAACTGAGCCACGTGGCATGTGCGTTAATTGGAACGAATCGCAATAATTAGCTTCGCTACGGCGAGGCAACCGCGCGGCGTTGCAACGGCTACCAGGAGTGCGGTTGCCCCTCGAAAAGGCTGATACAAAATTTACTGGAACTAATTGAAGTCCAAGGTGACCTTGCTGACTGCAAACCTAGCTGTCCACCTGATACACTGTGACAAACTGAAAGACATTGGTAGCTCCTGCACAAAGCAATGCCGTCTATGCTCTGCTGTGATGTAATCTCCGGAAACTATTGGCTCCAATGGAGTGCAGTGCTGGTGTAGCTAATGCGACATGGACAGGGTGTGTGGCTGCAACAGCACTGGAGGATGGACACGCATTAAATACCTCAACACAACCGACACTTCCCAACAGTGCCCAAGTGCATGGACACTCACCAAGGAGGACGTGTGGACGATCCATGAATGGTGGTGGTTGTGACTCTGCTATATTCCCATCACATGGAGTACCATATTTGTGGTCAAGTGATTGGGTATGAGTTCGGACCTCCTGATGAATGTTTTGAAAATACTTAGATCGTTAATTTGTAAATTAGCTGCATGAGTACAACTCCAGTCATGAAATGCTATGTGAGTGGCACTGAGTGCCTGACCAGTGACGTTTCAGGTCATATTCACGTCATACATCGTATCTGGTCAGGCGATGTACGTGACAGGGAACACACCTGCTGCACTCTAACTAATTTGGGTGGAATGTAGAGTATACGCAAGAGAATTAGAAAGAGTACCAGCAATAACTTTGGAACGTAACTTGTCAGGTGTTCGTACGTGGGAGAGAAGCGAGGGAATAGCTACATAAAGGAACATCAGATCCGTACCTCCAGCATCAGCAGTCTTGAGCGACAAACTGAACGGAAAATCGAACCACAAAGAAGCAATTGAAGTCCAAGATGATCTTCACAGCCATCCTAGTGCTACTCTCTCTGGGTGCTCTTCTCCCTGCTCCCACGGCCAGCCAGGCAGACGACACTGCCCCCCTTCACTCCCTCCCTCCCAGAGTGCTGACTGGGACTGAACAAACATGCCCACCTGACATACTGCGACAAACATCACAAACTGAGATGGCCCAAGACATTGGAACACTGTTACGAAGCACTGCCATCGTCATCTGCCAGCTTGCTCGAACACAGACCAGCCCTGCAGCCTCCTGCAGTTCGATTTCCACAAGCTGCCCCTCTGGAAACTATTGGGTCAGGAGCTCCAATGGGAGTGCTGTGCAGGTCTATTGCGACATGGGTGACTGCAGCGGTGACAGTTCAGGAGGATGGGCACGTATTGCATACCTTGATACAACCGACACTTCCCAACAGTGTCCAAGTGCATGGAGGCTCATCACAACACCAAGGAGGACGTGTGGACGATCGACAGATGTAGCTAGCTGTGACTCTGCAATATTTCCATCTAACGGAATCCAGTACAGCCACATCTGCGGTCGAGTCATTGGATATCAGTTTGCATCTCCTGACGGTAATCGCTGGACTTCAAACATCGAAAGCAACTATCTCGATGGCATCAGTAGCTATCACACATGGAAATTCTGGTTCCCGGCAGCACATCTGGTCTTTTGGCGGTGGATTTACGGGTCCTGATAATCCCTGTCCTTGTGTTTCTGGTACTACCATTCCATCATTTGTTGGTGAAGACTACTTCTGCGAGACCGGCAACGACAACGCTGTAGATTGGGCTGGAATGTTCTTCGCTGATGACCCTCTCTGGGATGGCCAAGACTGTGGGACATCCAATACCTGTGAGTGTACCCTTAACAATCCCCCCTGGTTCTGCAAGCAGCTGCCTCAGGCAACAACTGATGACATTGAGGTTCGTATTTGCGGTGATGAATCCCGTTCTAACGAGGATACTCCTGTGGAACTTATCGAACTCTACGTTCGCTGATGAGTTCTAACGTGAGATCAGTAACAGAAACTAAGTGAAGCATGCAGCTAGGTTAGTTCATAGTATTACCAATCAGTCGTAGATTTCATGCTGTTATTAGATTATCTAGCTAATTAGGTCCAACGCTGTAGAGAGTGGTTTTAGTTTTAGTCATGCCAGTCACTCGGAATACAAATTTTTTGTATGTAGCTGGTAGCCAAAGATAGTGTATGCTCATTTAGTAATGCTTGTGAGATTGATCATGAGTGAGTAAGTTGATTACCTGCATGAAGAATTACTGTAGGTGTGGTATAGGCAAGCAATGGAGCATGATACACATGCAGTACATATGTTACGTAATGTTATGCAATACTGGTGGGAGTTGCATGAGAGGCAGACCATTTCCCACATAATTATTATGGCACTTCCTGTTCACTAATTGCTATAGCTATCATACACATAAAAATTATGCGGTCAGAGTGGTAGAGGAATGGTTGAGGAAATGTGGAGCAAATGTGGCAGATGCAATCTGTGAACTGGTCACACACCTGTTAACAACCATTCCTTATCATGTAACTAAGACTATTCCATCGGAAAATATTTAGAATAGCAACTGTGATCTGCTACACAAATGCAGGCCAGCCCTGCTGACTCCAGTGATGTAATTTCCACCCTCTGAAAACTACTGGGTCAGGAGCTCCAATGGAGTGCAGTGCAGGTGTATTGCGACATGGACAGGGTGTGTGGCTGCAACAGCACTGGAGGGTGGGCACGTATTGCATACCTCAACACAACCGACACTTCCCAACAGTGTCCAAGTGCATAGACACCCATCACAACACCAAGGAGGACGTGTGGACGAACCATCAATGGTGGTGGTTGTGACTCTGCAATATTCCCGGAGTACAATACAGCCATATTTGTGGTCAACTGTTTGGGTATGAGTTCGGACCTCCTGATGAATATTTTGAAAATAGCTACTTAGATCGTTAATTACATGAGTATACAACTCCAGTCATGAAATACTATATATGTGAGTGCCTGACCAGTGACGTTTCAGGTCATATTCACGTCATACAACGTATCTGGTCAGGAGTTGTACGTGACAGGGGGCACACCTGGTGCACTCTAACTAATTTGGGTGGTATGTATAGTATAGGCAAGAGAATTAAAAAGAGTACCAGCAATAACTTTGGGAGGTAACTTGTCAGGTGTTCGTACGTGGGAGAGAAGCGAGGGAATAGCTATATAAAGGAACATCAGATCCGTACCTCCAGCATCAACAGTCTTGAGTGACAAACTGAACAGAACATCGAATCAACCACAAAGAACCACTTGAAGTCCAAGATGATCTTCACAGCCATCCTAGTGCTGCTCTCTCTGGGTGCTCTTCTCCCTGCTCCCACGGCCAGCCAGGCAGACGACACAGCCCTCCCTCTCTCCCTCCCTCCCAGAGTGCTGACTGGGACTGAACAAACATGCCCACCTGACGTGCTGCGACAATCATCACTAGCTGAGACAGCCCAGGACGTTGGGACGCTGCTACGAAGCAATACCATCTGCTTTGCTGCCCAAATGCAGACCAGCCCTACAACCTCCTGCAGTGCAATCTCCACAAGCTGCCCCTCTGGTAACTATTGGGTCATGAGCTCCAATGGCAGTGCTGTGCAGGTGTATTGCGACATGGACAGGGTGTGTGGCTGCAACAGCACTGGAGGGTGGACACGCATTGCATACCTCAACACAACCGACACTTCCCAACAGTGCCCAAGTGCATGGAGGCTCATCACAACACCAAGGAGGACGTGTGGACGATCGACAAATGCTGCAGCTAGCTGTGACTCTGCAATATTTCCATCTAATGGAATCCGGTACAGCCACATCTGCGGTCGAGTCATTGGGTATCAAGACCAATCACCTGATGGGTTCCGTAACAATATAGACATAGACAGCCACTACCTCGATGGTGTCAGCATCACACACGGTGTTCCTGGGTCCCGGCAGCACATCTGGTCTTTTATTGGTGAAACGCATAATGACGGATGCCCCTGTCACAGCAGCCGTGGAATCCCATCTTACGTAGGGCTGGACTACTTCTGTGAGACTGGAAACGATAACAATGCACTATGGATCGGACTGTTCTTTGCTCATGACGCTCTCTGGGATGGCCAAAACTGTGGGACAGATCAAGCCTGTGAGTGTACCTTCAACAACCCCCCCTGGTTCTGCAAGCAGCTGCCTCAGACCACAACTGATGACATCGAGGTTCGTATTTGCGGTGATGAATCCCGTTCTAACGAGGATACTCCAGTGGAACTTATCGAACTCTACGTTCGCTGATGAGTTCTAACGTGAGTGTCGTGAACTGATTCGAACTTGAACATTTCATTATTGAACTTTGAACCTTTGCATTGATTAATTCATTATTGTACTCATGACTCACCAATTGATGTCTCGTGATCAGAGCGCATGTACCTGACTTGAATGAAAAGAGTCGTTGAGTTGTATCCAGAATGATCGGTATTCTCTAGCAGCCTATGGTTGCGAAGCGCTCTCAGATAGCTAGCGTGAACCCTCATTGACTTCATTACAGTGAGATCAGTAACAGAAACTAAGCAAAGGATGCAGCTAGGTTAGTTTGTAGTATTAACAATCAGTCGTAGATTTCTTGCTGTTAGCTAATTAGGTCCAACGCTGTAGAGAGTGGTTATGTTTTGGTCATGCCAGTTACTCAGAATACAAATTTTTGTATGTAGCCAAAGATAGTGTATGCTCATTTAGTTATGAATGTTGTGAGATTGAGTGAGTGAGTTGATTACCTGGATGAAGAGTTACTGTAGTTATGGTAGGCAAGCAATGGAGCATGATAAATATATTATGTAATGTTATGCAACACTGACGGGAGTTGCATGAGAGTGCAGACCATATAATTATTATGGCACTTCCTGTTCACAACAATGTTGTTTTAGTTATCTAAAACTGAAATAGTTTAGTTTTTGGTTTTAATTAGGTAGAAGTCGCATTGTTTAGTTTAGTTTTAGTTTTAATTACTAAATCTCAAAAGGGTTAGTAAAGGCTCTTTTAGTTTTAGTAACAACCATTTTTGGGTGATTTTCATTGTAGTTTAGTTGTAGTTTTTAATTAACAGGCTGAGACAGTCCTCATTTAAGTTTTAGTTTTAATTACTAAGGTGAAATATGCCAAACTAAAAGGCATTATAGTTTTAGTTTTAGTTAACTAAAACAACATTGGTTCACAAATTTAAAATTGTTGGAATACCATGGGTTTCACCCCTAGAATGCACATTATGATGTACTTAGCATGTTTTATCTGTACAGGAGTTGCGAACCAATGAATTTCCCACTGTGGTTCAGTCACACCAGTGACCCCATTCTCTCTGTGCTGCACTGGTGGGAGTCACACCAGTGACCCCATTCTCTCTGTGCTGCACTGGTGGGAGTCACACCAGTGACCCCATTCTCTCTGTGCTGCACTGGTGGGAGTCACACCAGTGACCCCATTCTCTCTGTGCTGCACTGGTGGGAGTCACACCAGTGACCCCATTCTCTCTGTGCTGCACTGGTGGGAGTCACACCAGTGACCCCATTCCCTCTGTGCTGCACTGGTGGGAGTCACACCAGTGACCCCATTCTCTCTGTGCTGCACTGGTGGGAGTCACACCAGTGACCCCATTCTCTCTGTGCTGCACTGGTGGGAGTCACACCAGTGACCCCATTCTCTCTGTGCTGCACTGGTGGGAGTCACACCAGTGACCCCATTCTCTCTGAGCTGCACTGGTGGGAGTCACACCAGTGACCCCATTCTCTCTGTGCTGCACTGGTGGGAGTCACACCAGTGACCCCATTTTCTCTGTGCTGCACTGGTGGGAGTCACACCAGTGACCCCATTCTCTCTGTGCTGCTCTGGTGGGAGTCACACCAGTGACCCCATTCTCTCTGTGCTGCACTGGTGGGAGTCACACCAGTGACCCCATTCTTTCTGTGCTGCTCTGGTGGGAGTCACACCAGTGACCCCATTCTCTCTGTGCTGCACTGGTGGGAGTCACACCAGTGACCCCATTCTCTCTGTGCTGCACTGGTGGGAGTCACACCAGAGACCCCATTCTCTCTGTGCTGCACTGGTGGGAGTCACACCAGAGACCCCATTCTCTCTGTGCTGCACTGGTGGGAGTCACACCAGTGACCCCATTCTCTCTGTGCTGCACTGGTGGGAGTCACACCAGAGACCCCATTCTCTCTGTGCTGCATGGGCTCTTGTTACGGGATATTCCACCAACTTACTCTCCAGGAAAACCCTTTCCCGTGTGCACTGTGGTAGCTAGTTAACTACAGCGGACCTGGGAATGATCAAGGATATAGACATTAGCTAGCGGGTAGCTAGCTAAACTGGGAACACTAGTGGCTAGGAAGAGATTCTGGCCATGGAGGCACCAATCTAGCATCTCATTCTAACCATATGGTTTAGATTCTCCCTAGCTCGGCAGAGGCAACCGGCCAGATGTTCATATGAGAGAAGGGATACAGTCTCGCTATAGTGTACCTTCACTGAGATGGTCTGATAAACTAGCTATGCCATCACACTGAACTTCTTAATATGGTACCATATAATATTATACCGTTCTTATTATACGAACACCTGACCAGTTACTTATTCTGCATTAATTAGCTAGCTACTCCAATTGCAATTAGTCACAGCCAAATATCATTGTGCAAGCACATCACATGCAAATGCCTGACCTGCTAGCTACATGTACAGTCATATGCATTGTTGGCCATGGAGCAGTACGGTTGCCTTGTTCCCAGGCCCCATCCTCAGCCTTGTTGCCAGGCCCCGCCCCCACCACGGACCAGTAGTAGCCTTGTTCTCAGACCCCACCACGGACCAGTAGTTATACGCACATGTAGCTACATAGCATACTCCATATAGTAGCTACACTTTAATGTACATACTATTGTAGTATAGCTAGCTACATGCAGGCCTGCTCATGCAGCCCGGTATGACTGTTGTGCTCTTTGATGTGCATGGAAGTAATCACATTAGACAATGTACGGTATATGTGATGCTAGCTAGAGATCATCGGTAGCTACCGGGGTTTAGGTTTTGGACAACAATACTGTACCTTGTAGCACAGTGGATAGCATAATTATTATAGCTAGCTACTGTTTTGGTACTGAGGGTGAAGGTCTGGCACATGAATGACATCACAGTAGGTAGCTATATACATAACTCGCTATAGTACTAGATATACACATGCACAACTTGCATGCATGGTATTTTGACTCTACCACCTCCCTTCATGTCAGCATCAGGGGAATCACTACAGTTATGCATGTTTGTACGACCAGGAAAGCATAAAGCCACATACATGTGACAGTATGTGGGGAACCTTGATCACAGCAATCAGAACAATTAATAGCAGGCACTAGCTGTTTGGCACTTGCCACGACAGTAATGTCATATGCATGCATAATTATGCTAGCTGGCAATATCTCTGCAAAACACTTTGAACACTTGTAGCCGTGTTTGCATGATAGCTACAAGCTATGCAGATGAGAGGATGCAATCAAGCTGTAGCTGTGCATAGATATAGCTACTAATGCAAAATTGGATGAATGTATGTAGTCAGAGTACTAGTACCGATAGTCGAGGAAATGTGATGGATAGCTGTAATATAATCTGACACAAAGTTGGCTAGAATGGAACGAAGAGGGTGTCAGTGTGTGTATATCCATGCATAGCTATGGATTAAAACTCAAGCACTGTATATCTGCTGACCCACATGCACACACCTGTTACCATTATTTTACGACTTAAGAGAATTCTGACTGAAAATAATTAAGAATAGCGACTAAATTGATAATGTGACGTGACATACTGTAACAGCGATGAGTGTCTGACCAGTGACGTTTCAGGTCATATTCACGTCATACAACGTATCTGGTCAGGTGTTGTACGTGACAGGGAATACACCTGCTGCACTCTAACTAATCTTGCAGAATGTAGAGTCGAATTAGAAAGAGTGGCTATATACCAGCAATAACTCTGAAGCGTAAGTGGTCAAGCATTTGTATGTGGGAGAGAAGCGAGGAGGAACATCAGATACATAGCTAACTCCAGCATCAACAGTCCTGGGTGACAAACTGAACAAACAAATGAATGTCAAAGAAGTAAAATTGAAGTCCAAGGTGACCTTCACAAACATCCCTGGGTGCACTCCCATGGCCAGCCAGGCACCTACCCTTCCCTCTTTCCCTCGCTCCAGAGAGCGCTGAACAAACTTGACACCTGCGACAAATATCACAAGCTGAGACAGTCCAGGACATTGGTATGCTGCTACAAAGCAATACGTCGACCATCTGCTTTTGCTGCCCAAATGCAGACCAGCCCAGCAGCCTCCTGCAGTGCAATCTCCACAAGCTGCCCCTCTGGAAAGTACTGGGTCAGGAGCACCTATGCATGGGAGTGCAGTGAAGGTCTATTGCGACATGGACAGGGTGTGTGGCTGCAGCGGTGACAGCACAGGAGGATGGGCACGCATTGCATACCTCAACACAACCAACACTTCCCAACAGTGCCCAAGTGCATGGAGGCTCATCACAACACCAAGGAGGATGTGTGGACGAACCGTGAATGGTGGTGGTTGTGACTCAGTCTGCAATATTCAAAGAGATTACAGTACAGTGGTCATGTGACCGACGATGGTTTGGAAATACTTAGAATGGAATAGATCGTTAATGTTTGTGAATGCCATGAGTACAACTCCGGCCATAGCTACTATACGAGCGCCTGACCAGTTATGATTCAGGTCATACTCACGTCATACAACGTATCTGGTCAGGCGTTGTACGTGACAAGGGACACACCTGCTAAATAATAATTTAGGGCAAGAGAATTAGCTACCAGCAAAACGTAACTGGTCATGTGTTTGCACGTGGGACTTGGAGCAGCTAGCTATATAAAGGAACATCATGCAGATCATGTTGTAAAACTATGCATGTTCCATTACATGTGGCCGGTAGCTAGATAGCTAAAGCAACATCATGCGGATCTTGTTGCAAAACTATACATGTTCCATTACGTGTGGCCGGTAGCTAGCTATGTATAGGAGTTAAGGCCTCAACAGATTGTATTCCCTCAAGTATCATACCTAGAATTGTATAGTGAGATTTATAATAGTAGCTAGTTACTTTGAAGTACGTATCACACATGCAAATGATGTCACACAGCCTTAACTCCTACATATGATGTGGCATACATCTAAGACATACCAGAGTGCATTGTTACTATGAATGAATGTATACGTACTTCAGAAGTATCATTTCACTATCCAATCCTTGGTATCATACCATATATTTTGCAACAAGGACTAACAGAAACTGCACTACCACTCCTTGGGTTGTTTAATTTTGCAGTAGCTATACCTCCAGCATCAACAGTCTTTAGTGACAAACTGAACAGAAAATCGAACCACAAAGAAGAAATTGAAGTCCAAGATGATCTTCACAGCCATCCTAGTGCTGCTCTCTCTGGGTGCTCTTCTCCCTGCTCCCACGGCCAGCCAGGAAGACGACACTGCCCTCCCTCTCTCCCTCCCTCCCAGAGTGCTGACAGGGACTGAACAAACCTGCCCACCTGACGCACTGCGACAATCATCACTAGCTGAGACAGCCCAGGACATTGGTATGCTGCTACAAAGCAATACCATCACCTGCTTCGCTGCCCAAATGCAGACCAGCCCCACAGCCTCCTGCAGTGCAATCTCCACAAGCTGCCCCTCTGGTAACTATTGGGTCATGAGCTCCAATGGCAGTGCTGTGCAGGTCTATTGCGACATGGACAGGGTGTGTGGCTGCAACAGCACTGGAGGGTGGGCACGCATTGCATACCTCAACACAACCGACACTTCCCAACAGTGCCCAAGTGCATGGAGGCTCATCACAACACCCAGGAGGTTGTGCGGACAATCGTCAAATGCTGCTAGCTGTGACTCTGCAATATTTCCATCTAACGGAATCCAGTACAGCCACATCTGCGGTCGAGTCATTGGGTATCAAGACCAATCACCTGATGGGTTGAATAATTACGTGCTTCATTCCACAAGCATAGACAGCCACTATCTCGATGGTGTCAGTGTCACACACGGAGTTCCTGGGTCCAGGCAGCACATCTGGTCTTTTATTGCTGGATGGCATAATAACTATTGCCCCTGTCGCACCAGCATTGGAACCCCATCTTATGTGGGGCAGGACTACTTCTGTGAGACTGGCAACGACAACAATGCAGATTGGGTTGGAACGTTCTTTGCTGATGACCCTCTCTGGGATGGCCAAGACTGTGGGACATCTAATACCTGTGAGTGTATCTTCAACAGTCCTCCCTGGTTCTGCAAGCAGCTGCCTCAGCCGACAACTGATGACATCGAGGTTCGTATTTGTGGAGACGATGGCCTCACTGATGAGGATACTCCAGTGGAACTTATCGAACTATACGTTCACTGATGAATTCTAACGTGTTGATCAGTAGCTAACAGAAACTAAGCGAAGGATGTAGCTAGGTTAGTTTGTAACAATCAGTCACAGATTTCATGCTGTTATTAGATTATCTAGCTAATTAGGTCCAACGCTGTACAGAGTGGTTACCGGTTTGGTTACATTGTTGGAATGCCAGGGTTTTCAACCCTAGAATGCACTACATGATGTACTTAGCTAGCTTGTTGCATTCACACCAGTGACCCCATTCTCTCTGTGCTGCACTGGTGGGAGTCACACCAGTGACCCCATTCTCTCTGTGCTGCACTGGTGGGAGTCACACCAGTGACCCCATTCTCTCTGTGCTGCACTGGTGGGAGTCACACCAGTGACCCCATTCTCTCTGTGCTGCACTGGTGGGAGTCACACCAGTGACCCCATTCTCTCTGTGCTGCACTGGTGGGAGTCACACCAGTGACCCCATTCTCTCTGTGCTGCGCTGGCTCTTGTTCCGGGATATTCCACCAACTTACTCTCCAGTGAATGGGGAAAAGCCCTTTCCCATATGCACTGTGGTAGCTAGCGACCTTGGGAACACTAGTGGTTGGGAGACACCAATCTTGCATCTCATTCTAACCATGTGGTTTAGATTCTCCCTAGCTCAGCAAAAGCAACTGACCAGATGTCAGTATGAGAGAAGGGATGCTGAGTCTAGCTAGCTACAATGTACCTTCACTGAGATCTGGGATACGTCTCATAAATATTATGCCATCACACTGAACTTCCTGATCATGTGGGATCATTTACGGCATCCCTTCTCGCATACGAACCAGTGTTCTCGCCAGAAATTTTTTTTTTCAGATGGTGCATAATGAGATTCATAGCTACCACTGTGAAACCTTGTGAGGTCTTGCTTAGTCAAATATTTCAAGTGGTTGCTAAAAAGTAATCGACGTGCAAAGGCTGGCAAAGGGCACATGTTGCTTTTAGAGTAGACCACGAAGGGCACATTCAGCTAGAGACAGCTACCAAAAAGGGGGAGGGCTAATAGCACAATTGCACACTGCCGAAGGCAGTGCATATAGGTGTGTAGCGCCGATCAGTCCGGCCTGCTCGAAGGTTACTTTGTCCTCCATTGTCCACTCAGCTGGAGGGAGAGAGGAAGGGGGAGGGAGGGAGGGAGGGAGGGAGGGAGGGAGGGAGGGAGGGAGGGAGGGAGGGAGGGAGGAGGGAGGGAGGGAGAGAGGAGGGGGGAGGGAGGGAGGGAGGGAGGGAGGGAGGGAGGGAGGAGGGAGGGAGGCAGGGAGGAAGGGAGGGAGGGAGGAAGGGAGGGAGGGAGGGAGGGAGGGAGGGAGGGAGGGAGGGAGGGAGGGGGGAGGGAGGGAGGGAGAGAGGAGGGGGGAGGGAGGGAGGGAGGGAGGGAGGGAGGAGGGAGGGAGGCAGGGAGGAAGGGAGGGAGGGAGGAAGGGAGGGAGGGAGGGAGGGAGGGAGGGAGGGAGGGAGGGAGGGAGGGAGGGAGGGGGGAGGGAGGGAGGGGGGAGGAAGGGAGGGAGGGAGGGGGATGCAACTGGTGGGAGTTGCATGAGAGTGCAATTCAATATAAACCATTCCTGTTTTCTAATTAATCAACATTGTTGAATTGCCAAGATTTTCAGCTAGAATGCACTGTATGATGTGCAGGTGATATAGCTATCCAGTTTCATTGCACTAGCTTGTGTGTACAGGAGTTACGAACTAGTAAAAGTTCGACGGTCTGTTTCCCACCACGCACTGGTACAGTCTCACTGACCCCATTCTCTCCTTGCCCGTTATTATGCATGCAATATATTATATTACTCTCCAGTGAATGGGGAAAAACCCTTCCCACTGTGGTAGTTACAGTTAACCCATTCTGTCCTTGCTGCATTGTTGGGATTTCCCGTCAATCACTGGCTACCTGGTTACTGTTAATTATTAATCTTATATAGTGCTTTTCGGATGCAAATTTTAGATTGTGCTTTCTAAAGTACTTCAGCTTCACAATACGCACATTGTTGTGTCTATATGGTAAGCGGTCACTCCCACACTTTGGATATCGAACACAGTATAATATATACGCGATAGCACTAAGTCTTGTTCGATGTGCATTGGCAGAGATGTCACGTCGATTGTAGCTGCACTGTATCCTGTAGACATTCTTCTAGTGTTTCATTAGTGCTAGTCTAGTGACTAGTGTTCTTTTAAGGTAGTAAACATGGGTACCGCGATCTCCGAAACCAAGTTGATGGATAAATGGGCAGCATCAAACCGTACACAAGTTTCAGCAATACTTTGCATCAAACTGCTCCCTCTGCTTGAAAATGCCCTAAAACTCAATTTTAAGGCCCTCTACGAAACTGAAAATTTGGACCCTCTCCAAGGCCCCACCCACACTCTGACCCCATCATCAATACACACACAAAACAGGCCCCAAAACTACGGATGGATTTACCACCTGCTCTCCTCACTTGCAGGCTACAGCCCAAAACTCACTGCCACCCTCAAAAACAGAGGTTTGGCTACCCTAGGCTTTCAAAAAAAATTCCACGCACACCAACTAAAACCGACTCAAGCCAAGGCCAGTTTCCAAAAGGTCAACCTACCCCCTGCAAAAATAGGGATGCTTTTCCACGTTCACCTCTCGGTTACCGAGTTTTGGCCACACATCTACTCCCTCTCACCAGCCCAGTCCAGCTACCAAACCAGCCAAATTCGCCCTAACACGAAAATGGGCGGGGCCTGTAATGCCGAAAGGTCAACTCTCTAGAGTACCTTGGCCAGGGAGCTGTCGGAGGCTGTTCACTTTCCAGGCTGTTCTTCGGCCACTTCAGCAGACCCACAAACATTCCTGCTCACTCCACCTAGCTATTCACACACAGATAGCCCATCGCCACATTCAATTAGCTAGAATAGCTTCTTACTTAAAAAAAAAAAAATCTTCAAAGTACCGCACGGCCACATCAGAGTACCGATTTGAAACTCGAAAGGGCCGCTAGCCGCATCAAAGAAAGAAGCCCCCCTTGTTTATTCCGCGATCCGGTTGCCGCCATGGGAAAACGTAAACAGATGAATAACTCTAAATAACCGTATGCAAGTGACGTCATCTCATTAATTATTCATGAGCAAAATTGCGCGATTTCGCCGATGCCGTGCTTCCTACCTTAACCCTTTAAGCCCCATTGACGTCTATAGGCGTCATTTAGACCCTATGCACTTGTAGGGCTTCTCGCCAGTCCAAAAAGAGACCAAAAAGTCTTCAGAGGGCCTAGGGACGACTTTAAGGCACGAACTCAAAAATTTGGTCAGATTTCGGCGCGCCTCCCCCACTAAACGTACAAGCGGGGGGGTTTCGAAGGGGGGGCGGCAGCCCCCCCTTCGGGCTGTCGTAGGCGTTTTTTGATTTAAATGAGATTCATTGACCCGAGAATTTTTGATTCTAATGATATTCATAGACCCCACCCAGGGCCTCAAGAAAACCTGCAAATTGGTGGTGTAAGGTGTGCCATCAGTCAGATCTGGCCCAAGTTTAGGGAAATGCTGGGCGAAAATCCGGCTGACATCCACCTTTGACCTCCGATTGCTGGCCTTGTGGGGGGTCATGAATATCATTAACGGTATTGCCAGAGGGGTCTCTCCATGTGTGCGGGCCCCACCAAGTTTGGCCGCTGAGGAGCGAATGCTGTGGGAGAGGAGTACCTACGAAAGTGGTGTGCGCTGAATGCATGAAAATGTGTTGTCTTGGTGGGAAGAATTCGGTGGTTAAAGGGTTAAACCCAGCAATTGGAGGTCAAAGGTGGATGTCAGCCTCCCTAAACTTGCTGACTGCTGCCACAACGTACATCATCAACCTGCGAGGCCCTCGGTGGGGTCTATGAATCTCATTAAAAACAAAACCGCTGTGGGGGTTGTCCCTCCTCCAACCAAGGGGGGGGGGCACAATTATATTTAGTGGGGGGTGCATGCACGCCAACAACTGACCATATTAGTTTTTTGTTTCATACAAACTTGCCCCTAGGCCCTCTGAAGCCTTTTAAGGGCAATTCCTGGTCTGACAAGAAGCCCTAAAACTGCATAGGTCTAAATGACGCCTATACGTTGGGGCTTAAAATAACACCTATATATAGCTAGCAACAAGCTATAAATCTGTTACATCATCATAACCTGTTAACTAATAGTGGAACCACTCTAATGGTAGCCGGTGCAACTCTGTTGTAGCTTGTTCCAATTAATGTGCATGTCACGTGACGACCACTACGTATACAATATCGTTTGCATCAGAATACATGACATTGTACAGCAACAGAACAGCAGAACTCAACGGTCACCATGACAGTACAACGGTAGCATGCAGTCCCAAGACCACCATGATACCACTACACAACTAGCAATCGTGAAAAGTAACTTTCGTGTGCTAAAAAACACCCCTGGCACAGCTGTGTGTCAGGGGGCTACAAGTTGGCATCCGCGTACTCCAGTCCACTGTTGCCAAGTCTGAGACGCTTGGTCTGGGGCCCCGCCTCCAGTAGCAAGCCACCCTGGTACCCCACATCCACCCCCACACCATCACCTTCCCCCTCTCCTTGCACACCGTTCTCCAAGAAATCCTGGAACAGTGGGGAGCAAAAGAGGGTGTGGTCAGGAGCATACGAGGGAGTGGGGTCACAAGCATAAGAGTGAGGGGTCAGGGGCATAAGAGGGAGTGGTCAGGAGCAAGAGGGTGTGGTCAGGAGCATAGGAGGGAGTGGTCAGGGGCATAAGAGGAGGGAGTGGCTGGTGGAATGGTCAGGAGCATAAGAGGGAGGGGTCAGGAGCATACGAGGGATGGGTCAGGAGCATAAGAGGGAGGGAGTGGTCAGGAGGACAAGAGGGAGGGGTCAGGGGCATAAGAGGGAGTGGTCAGGAGGACAAGAGGGAGGGGTCAGAGGGAGTGATGAGGAACAGTGGGCTCAGAGCATGATTATGACAACTAATCTCAGCAAGTATAGTAGTTCGATAAGAGCAGGCTGATAGCCGTAGTACCGTAGAGTACGTATCAAGCGCCCACCACGCCCCTCTTCACATGAAAGTTACTGCACAGGGTCCAAAAGCAGTGTAGTAAGGGCCCACCCATCACAAAAGTTTTGAGCAGCATTTCTCAACCTCTGGGCGAGGTTGTGCATAAAAGTCGATTTACAGTGAAGTAAGAACTACAGCATGCTTTCTCTGTCGAGCATTTCTTCTCAAGGACTTCGCAAAGACGCGAGATCAATTTCCTTGCGTGAAAAATGGACTTATATATTCATAGCTGGTCATTGATATTCACAGCTTACAGCAGAGCTACAGTGCTGAATGGGTGGGCGGATACTACATACCTAAGTAGTCTAAGTATGCATCTAGCACCCACCCCCCTGTTTAACTGTCCCCATGTACTCTACTCTACGGTATGCACACCAAACACACCAAACACGTACAATCTGCACCTTACGCTACGGCTCACCTTGGCTTGTTTACCGTAACGGGAGAGTTTCTGGCCCTAAGTATGGAGAGACAGGCAGGCGATACTCCTTAACCAATCAAACGCTACAACTCGGTCATGTGATTTGATTCAGCCAATCAGCTTACATGTCTGAGCTCGTACTCGGCTATCAAGCGTGGTAGATTCAGTTTCCTCTTGTAGTTGGTGAAGAAGTTTCTGCACTGAGCCAATGTCTTGGTTTCGAGGGTGCTGGCCAGGGCTTCATAATCCTTGCCATGATTGTGAATTACTGTGGTGAAGAGAGGGAGGGGAAGGAGGGAGGGGAGAGGGGGAGGGAGGGAAGAGAGAGGAGGAGAGAGGGGGAGGGAGGGAAGAGAGAGGAGGGGAGAGGGAGGAGAGAAAGAGGAAGTAAGGGGGAAGGAGGAGGGAGAGGGGGAGGAAGGAGGGAAGAGGGAGAGGAGGAGAGAGAGAGGGAAAGCGGGAGGGAGGAGTGACAGGAAGGAGGGAGGGAAGGAGGGAGGGAAGGACAGAGGGACAGATGGAGAACAAATTCACACACTCAGTTGCATGTGAACACCAGACAAAGAAGTACCTTCGAGGGCAACCTGTATCTCGTCTTCAGACCACCGAGTTGGACCGCCCAGTCCCGCCTTCCTCGTGAACTGCACAGAAAACGTTCTTCCTAATATTCTCCCAAATCGTCTGGAATTCACTAAAGAGGACTGGAATTTCATAATTCTATCCTCACATCAGAGGGGCGGAGCTCCTCAATGCCGTCTCCACCCCCTTCCTCCTTCCCCCTCATCAACTGCTGCTTGTTCCACTGCACCTGGACATGGGGAATCAGGTGATTTCATTTTCAGAGTACTCGTAGGATCAAACACCATTCATGTCGTGTTTCTGTGTATCATTTTGGGTACTCATCGTTTATGAGGTTTTCCAAGGTCTATGCCCAGCAGCCATGTAGCCTTGTTCCCAGGGGCTTGGAACGAGGCTAGCAGTCATGGAGAAATACTAACTTCTCGTGCAACCCAATATTCGTGGCATTTTATTGATGTTGGACATTGATTATTAGCAATCTCCAGACAGAACAGCAGCCTTGTACCCAGCCCACACCCCCACAAAGCTTTGTCTCATGCAACCGTGATGTCACTGGTCGCCATGGTAACTCTGTTCTGCTGGATGTCTTATTCTTGCATCTTCCCATTCTCAATCTCATGTGCTGACCAATCAGCTCCTGGTAATGACTCACATGAGTGAGCGGTCATTATTATCTAACACATTCCATAGCGATGGCCAACACCATCCTCAATGGTAGCCAGTGTGCGGTGCCTATGCAGGACAAACATGATCCGCTCGTTCTCCGACCTTATCCTTCAGCTCCTGGTACGACTGACATGAGTGAGTGATACGTATAATATCTAACTCTGCCACTTCCACAGTGACGGTTATATAGTACGCTGGACAAACAAGCTCAGCTCGTTTCCAACCTTATCCTTCAGCTCCAGGATGTCTCTATCCAGTTGCTTGACATGAAGACGATCACTGTCACCGGCCAGTGAGACTAGCTCCGCAGTCGAGAGGTGGATACCCTGGAGGGGGGGAGAGGACATTAGTGAAGTGTGAAGCACTATACCATGAAAGTATCATTGGTTTTGGGGGTCAAGGTCCACGTGTGGTATTCCTGGCCACATGACATTGAGAACAGGGCCTCATGATCAATTGCTACACTGTAAGCTGAGTCAGCAGTCTTAGTCAGATCGCAGCCACTTCATAAGCTGCTTCTAGCCTCAAGACTGACTAGGGCCTGAGCGATTACATGCAGTTGAATCAGTTGACCAATCGGCTGAACTAAGGCTGTTGACTTTTGTGCGCTGATTAGTTGCTACGCATGCGCAATTCATTACCTCGTGCTCATGGTAGTGACAAGATGGCTGAGAGTTCTGCTAGTTCTAACTCCGCAAACATTGGTTCGACAGCTGGCTCAGCACATATGGGTAAACATACCAAGTTACCAAGAGTGGCAGGGCCCTTTGTCTAATTCTGACCACAGACAAGAAAGCACAGAGACAACGAATTGGCGGACATGTTCACCTTAGGCAGTTGCTTCCCTTTCCCGGTGAGGATGAAGAGAGGGAGGGAGAAGGGAGGCTGGTTCTCGGAGCGACTTGACCCCGACTTGTTGCTGTCCGTGTCATCATTGCTCACAGGAAGACCAAAACTGGGGTCAAAGGTCAAACATACAAGTTGGTACATGTACCTCCGGAAAGAGGTATCTTCTTGCACCAAATTTGGCACATTTTGGAAGCTATTTTCTACCAGTTTTGGCACATTTTGACAAGCCAATTTTGGAAATGAACCAAGGTTGGTATTGGGAAGAGACTTAGAAGAGAACGTTGCACTACGTACGAGTATATACACCGTAATTGTGATATGAAACTGGGGAATGCAACGCGGCTACCAGGAGTGTGGTTGCCCCTTGTTATGTGAATGAGATATGAAGCGGGGGAGTGTGCCATTGTGGTCAGCATAAAAAGAGCTTTTAAATCATGTCCTTAAAATGATTTTTATTCTCGGTCACATTTTTTCCAAAAATCGCACTCGACCAAAGGCTATAATCCATGGTTATTCATGATTTTGGGTCAAAATTCAACCTACAGCAAAAAGGACATCATTGGAATGCTCCATTCATGCTGATCGCAATGGTGCAAATCCCAGCTTCATATCTCATTCCTAGCCCAAGTTACCTGCCATAGTACATTATTATACGTACTTAGCTAAGCATGCAGTTGTTATAGCAGACTAATACGCTAGTATCTTGGGCTAGGAATGAGATACGAGGCTGGGATTTGCACCATTGTGATCAGCATGAATGGAGCATTCAACAGATGTCCTAAAAAGGACTTTCAGTTTAGGTCACATTTTTGATGAAAATCGCACTCGACCAAAGGCTATAATCCATGGGTTTTCATGATTTTGGGTCAAAATTCAACCTACAGCAAAAAGGACATCAATGGGATGCTCCATTCATGCTGATCATAATGGTGCAAATCCCAGCTTCATATCTCATTCCTAGCCCAAGATACCTAGCATATTAGTCTGCTATAGCTGCGTGCCTAGCCTCGTTCTCAGGCCTTATACACCACCTCAGCTCACTGTTCACTGCGGTTTGTTTGCGGGACCATGCAGCTCGCACATCGTATGGAAACAAGGTTAGAAAAGCCGTTGGTCCCAGGTATTGGTTATTAGTAGTAGCATTTAGTTGCTTGCTAGTTCTGTTACTTCGTTAGCTACTGTTTATCGCAACAGAGGAAGAAATTAAGTAAACGAAAAGCACCTGATTCTTTTGCTGTTCTTGCGTGCGTGCCTGTCCATGAGGGAGTACTGGCTGTAACTCTTCTTCCAGAGGTAGTAATATTTTACCAGGCTACTGATGGGCTTGTCCGGTAGCATGGCTCTGATCCGCTGGAAGTTCTTGCCGTGGAAATGGAAGGCCTGCTCGAAGGTTACTTTGTCCTCCATTGTCCATTCAGCTGGAGGGAGAGAGGAAGGGGGAGGGAGGGAGGGAGAGAGGAGGGGGGAGGGAGGGAGGGAGGGAGGGAGGAGGGTGGGACGGAGGAGGGAGGGAGGGAGGGAGGGAGGGAGGGAGGAGGGAGTAAGGCCTTTGGCTTTGAGTGAGCTGTTTATATAGTGCTTCACCAAGCTTCACTTATAGGCAAATTCATCCTTTGT